>CABFWB010000074.1:326562-337725 GCA_902151455.1 Timema bartmani | reverse complement strand
ATACATACATACATACATACATACACACATATATACATACATACATACGTACATACATAAATACATACATACACACACACACATACATACATACATACATATATAAATACATACATACATACATACATACATACATACATACATACATACATACATACATACATACATACATACATACACATTCATGCAAACATATACACATACATACACACATATACACACAAACTGTGAAAAAAGTTTTTGCGCACTCTTTCAATCCATAAAAAAAAATCTTAAATATTCAGGCAGTGATTCAGTCATTATAGACGCGTAATAACTCCCGGCGTAATAGCTGCTTCAACTTCTCCCACGAACATAATAAAAGTGTACTTAAAAGCGCACGTAATGAGTGTCTAGAGAATTTAATTTTCTCTCAAAAAGTTACTCAGGAATGTTGTATCTGGGAAGACTTACATAAGACGGAATTCATAAACTAACGTTGGGAACGGAGGAGGGATACTCGCTAATGTTCATAAAATATTCACGATACTCCTTTATTGTATTTACTGTGGAGTGACGGCTACAAAATCCTGGTTGAGGCAGATGTATTCATACATTCGACTGCGAATTGCCCTCATCAGACAAGTATTAAATGACAGAATTACACGGTGTTGAATAAAAACGTTATGGCTAGTGTAAAACCTGGATAAAAATGATGAGGCTTAAGATTAAGAACGAAATGAAGCACTTAAAGAGGAGATCAACGTTTTCGAAGCGCTTGGAGTTAATATTCTTTCAACAAACCAATTATAGTGCTCTAAGCTATTAACTTGAGTTTTTTTTATTATTGCCTTTTTTCGAAAGAGTATCGCAGCATAGTGTCAAATAAATAATTCAAAAATTTTGCATTTATCTATAATATCTCTTATTTTTATGTTAAAACAAAAGTTAAAAATAATTTTAAACTTTTCAAAAATATATATAAAAGGTGAATTGTACTTAAAATTATAGTAAATAAAATATGTAGACTTGCCATAAAACTAAATAAACTTTTTCAAATTTTAAATATATTCCCTGAAATATATTAGAAACATTTTATTCATATTTCAATTTATTTTCAAGGAACTTAATAAATCTAGACTCTGCACAGTAGGTAACTCTAAATTAATCCATTAACTAGTCTTCCTTTAATACATTTTATTACCCACTTTGGTGGCTGCATGGTTTAACGCGCTATTCTCGCAGTAGACTAGACTGCCGATTACGGGTAGATTAAAGTTTGAATCTTGGTCAGGTGTACTGAGGCTAGTATTTACAAAATGGTTTTACATCTCCCTTCAAACAAATTAAGTTACACTTCCTTTAAATATAACCTTCCTAATACCTTAAGCCACTAACGTAATTAATACATAAGAATACAACCCGAACGGTTAGTAAGAAGCACTGCTTGAAAAATGTATTTTAATGTTGATTGTTATACTTTAATTTCCATTAAATTTGAGTTTTAATCTGCACTACAGTCTAAGTAAAATATCATGATTTAAAAATTACTTTCGTATACTAATGCAACATATATTGAAAACTTTTCATTCTATACACAATTAAATGTTTTCTGACTAATTGATTTGTGATGAATACATAATAGGATTATACATTTAATTTCAGTATATATCAAATCAATAGTTTTCAATACATTGTGAGCGCTCATGAATATATACCTTTTTGGCCCTATTAAGCTGGGACACAAGAACAAATTAATATGATTAGTGATAGAACACAAATAGTATAAGCCGAGTTAGTTTAAAATTTATAATTCCCTCCATTTGCTGAGATTTGGACATATTTTGTATATATAATATTGGACACAGAAAAATTCTTAGTATACTAATTTTTCTTTGGTAACTATTAAGGATATATAAAATTTCATTGAAGTTGTATTTAAAAAGTCTATATTTTTTACACAGATTTGTCATATATTCTTTGATTCAATTCAAATTTATTATATTTATAGTTTGGTATACCGAATAAAGGCATACTAAATTTGTCAAGCACAATTGGACATTTTAGGCTACTTTTATAGCACTTAACAAATTTGAAATAATATATTTCTAAATGCAGGCACACGTTTCTCCCATATAATGGACACATTAAAGATTAAAACAGAAACCAGGAGGTTTTCTTGTGTGTCTCAAGTTTTGTTGATATCCATCAATTAATTCAAAAACTATTGGTAGAAGAGACAGATCTGATCCTTTAAGCCCATGGGGAAAAAGTGTTCAGAATCGAACACTTGTTTTACCGAAGGTGTTTATAGTTTGCAGTCTCGCTTCATCGCTTCTCAAACACCCCGAGGTCTTCATTAGTGAGGAACGCCTCTTGATTCTTCAAACTTTTTGATGGTCTTTGGTAAAACACACACTTCCTACCACTGAAAAAGTATCTAGACTGAAATTCTCCTTAAAAAAATATTGGGACTTCAACATTACAAATTACGTCATGCAATTTTTGTTTGATTTCAATCCATGGACAAGAAACTTACAATTGACGCTCTTGAAGCTCTTTGTTTTTATAAAGTTCTTTATTTAACATCTCAAGTTATTCTTTCTAGTGGCTTTCTAAAAAATATCAGAAAAAAGATGTTTACTTTTAAAGAAAAGAAAAATGTTTTACACTCGTAATTTCCGCTGCGAAAACCAATATTTATTCTTTTATAATATTGGATCACCTTTTCTTCCCTTTATTTTGTTGTTCATCAAACGAGCTGTTTTTGAAACACACTCATTTGCTTGTTACATTATCCGTTACCTTGTAATATTTATTTTTAAACACTATAAAAACATATAAATATGATGAAACCCAGAAATTCATACAGTCAGTTATTTAGTTTATTTTTATGTGAAGCAAAATATTGCATGATATTTATATTTAAATTAACACAAAAAGCAGTTGTTTGAGAATAGTTTCATTAATGTATCATGGTTTCAAATAAATATATATATATAATTTATTTTCTTACTAGAGCTTTGAAATGTAGTGCTGGTGAGAAAACTTGAGAAGATCAGGTGGACAGCTAGGGTGACAAAGATAGATGTCCTAAGAAGAATGGGTGAGAAGAGAACTAATTTGGATGTGATTCTTTGGTACAAAGCAAACTGAATCGGACACATCCTTAAGATGAACTGTCTTCTGCACGACATCATAGAAGGAAAAGTTGAAGGAAAAAGGAGCTAAAGAAGAAGGAGGATTCAAATATTGGATGACTTAAAGGAAAAAAGAAAATTCTGAGCTGAAGGAGGAGACAGAAGACGGGTGCATTGGTGGTCTAAGTTCACTAACAAATGAAATAAGACAAAACACCCAATAAAAATAAAATACATATTTTTACTAACTTTTCTAGGATATAAATCTTTTCATCTACGTTTTTAAATGGCATTAAAATTATTATATTTTGTAAATTGCCTAAAGGATAAACTGATTATAGATTTAGGTATAAAATAATAACTAAATTTTAATAAGAACAAACTAGTTTATTAAGTATCCATAACATATAATTAACTACTTACTCAAGCGTATAGCTTGAGCGGTTAGTAAGACATGATGTTTAAAAGAAGAACTACGTCCTTAACTACATACGTATTTTTAAGTCTTACGCCATTGCTATCAAATAGTAGAATAGTTTATTTACCTTACTAATAGCTAAATATATATTTCTACAAAATACAAATTTCTCTTCAAGAAAACTATTATAAATTTAAAATATACTTCCATGGTTCAGAAACAACCGGAAGCTATTTTTCGTTTTTTAACGCTTGTTTGAACCAAAGGTTAGATATCCTTATATTCAAAACAATTTAATAGGGTATTTTAACGAAGCTGTGAGACAAAAAATAACTATTACTTGTGGTATTATCTTTAAAAAAATATATAGCCAGAAGCATGGACCAAAAATATTGAAGATGTTTTATTAGTTTGACTCCAAACAAGAAGGGAGTTCAGAAGACCACCCTCCTTTTTTTTTTCTTTTTTTTTAACATTGGATAGCTTTATAAGCTGTTTATATGGGGTTTTCATGTTTATTAAGGAATTTTGTTTTGTTTATCATTGTGTTTATGGCAAATACCTCAGAACGTAATAGCCAATAGCTTTTAAGATTAGTTTCTTAGTTGTTTGACCTTGGGCAAATATTTTTTTTTAGTAAATTTACAAAGCCTCTGCAAGGTACTATCCTAATATAGTTCTTAGCCCAACTCCTTTTACAAACTCCCAAATAAATAAAGCATATTTTCTGTTAGAGTGGTTGTTTGAGGGTCCGCCCTCGTACCTAGGGTCCCAAGGTCTTGTAAGCATAAAGAAGTGATACAAAGTCATAAAAGCCAAACATGAATGTGACCTTTTGACTCTTCTCCCTTTCTTTCTTCTTCCCGCTTTTACAGAAACAAACTGCTCGGTAAAGAGTGCGCAGAAAACACGGAAACAGGATGATTGAAGAAGCCAACAAACAGCACTCAGGAACCTCCATTTGACCCCAAGAGGGGCCTAAAATAGTTTGGTAGTGTCAATTACGTGTAAAAAATAATTCATTGTCCTTGGATAGGGTGTTTAATCGTTATAGTGATGTCTTATGTTAAGTTAGTTTGAAATTCATATGATTTTATAACTTTTAGTAGTTTAGTAGTGCAGACTCTTTATTGCCGATGAAGGTTGAGGTTTTAATCATGGTTAAGTGTACTTGTATAATCTGACTAATCATTGTGGTTTCATTATTCCTTCTCCACGCTAATGAGTATACCTTCTAAAACTATCCTCCCCATACTCGCCCCTTAGATGAATTCATCAATAGCCTCGGTATTAAACTTTTCTTTTCTGCATCTTCTTAAGTCAACGACCCGAAGGTTAGTTTGATGTCATTTCTATCAATCCGGAGCTGGACATGCACTCATCCGTTCGGCTGGTTAGTGCTGCCTGCACCATCTTGTATAAATTCCATGTACTAGGACAGTTAAAGAAGTCTGGTGGTCTCCCGATGACTTCCGCACTAAATGTCTATGAGTTAGCGGGAAAAGATCTACCAATTTTGCAGGGGAAGGTATTTTCATATACCATCCAGGATTCTTTTACAGGCAACAGTCGACATGGGACCAACGGATCTAATTCCCCTCAGAAGGAAGTTGTGCTACGAATCTATACAGCTCGATAAAAATTAATTGACCTTGGCTGAGTATGAACCCATGAACATCAGGTCCTGAGGCGATCGCTTCACCCCAAGATCATCTAGGTCGACGCATTATACATAGTGCACTTTAAATATAGTCTTGTTATTCGTGTCATGAGCTCATCGTTTTCTAGCCCTCAACGTTGGTCGGTGGTAAGATGGACCCCAACCCGGCAGAGTATCAGTCGTGTTGTAAAGTGACCAACCTCCCCATTCCCTCCCTATATGCTTTGGAATTTACAACTTTCTCTTGCGTGTTTCACTGTGCTATACCACCCGTCATCCGCCCTGGGATGTCGTCATAAAAGTGTTAACAAGTGCCCCTGTGTGTTACTCCATAGGAAGACCCAGAGTGGTGTTTTATCTCCCCCCTCTTCCAATCTCCTACCACTACCTGTATCCTATCCTTTACTACACCCTTGTAAACAGACGCATTTCCGTTTGTTGTCACAACAAGATTACACTACTATGCCACACCCAATATCACCGCTGAGGAAACTGCAGGTTTTATGGAGAATAGCTTTATCTTTTCTTTCCCTAGTTTTTTTTGTTGCATAATCTTCTCTCTTAAAGTTATCTTGGAAGTTTATGTACTGTGGTTAAAAAGGAGCTACTTACAAGTGACCACATCGACGAACCAGCGTTGCGAGATTTTCCTTCTATTTTAGGGATGATTGACCACATGAAAACAAGATAATGACAACACTGTCTCCCAATAGTAGCCATGATTTCTCCTCATATATGGTATCCAGTATAGTAAGGAAGGAACTAACTACCCAAGAGTAAAAAGGTCCTGTGTATTTATCCAACGACAAACCAGTTAGTCGAAATCAATGGACCTAGCTAGTGGTTAGTAGGTCTGTATCTAAAATGTTGGTCTACTAATCTACTTGTTGACACCTTATCTTTGCCAACTTAAGTACGTCAAAGAAAGAGTTTTGGAAATTATCACAGATCGAGTTTTACTGTAGATTATAAGGTGTCGACTAATTTTGGTCGTATTAGTAAGTATGGGCTGATTTACAAAATGTTCGCGAGCCGAGTGGGGCCGCGACAAACGGGTTACCAAACAATGGATTGGACATTTCTTTCTCTACGTCCAAAACTGTTTTACGACATATTCTTTATCTTCAAATCTTCTCTTTATTTGGTTTATTACTACTATCTACCCACCGCTTTTCTCATTCTTTCATTTATTTTTTATTTTATAAAACACCCACCTTCTTCTCTGTCTATAGTGTTCTTAAGCTACCATTTCCTTTATTCTCTTTATGGCTCAGTCTCGCTAACGATCCCCACCCCCCACCACCACCACCGCCACCCTTTATCCTCTCTATTTAATAATGCGATGAGCGTAACGAATATGTGCAAATGAACAGGACAATGAATCAAAAGATTTGGAGAAGGGTATTAGGAAGGATAAAGATGAGTAGTTTTATCAACTATAAATAATTTGATACGGTGTTCAGATGCATTCAAACGTTTGGGGGTGAAAAAAAAAATCAGTTCTATAGTGTTCATATAGAGGGCTTGTCTCACCCCATGGATTTCAGGTAGCTTATGAAGGTAGCCATCGGAGTTTCGTTTGCATTAGAAAACAATTAAATCAATACCAGTGAAATCATTTAACTATGGACAAAACATTGAACAATAATTATTTTAAAAAGGAAGAACACGTTCAGAAGAAACTCTTTGAAAATAAAAAACCTCATTTATTTGGTAGACATTGATAATATTTTACTCTTTTATTAATATTACTTTAATGTAATAAATCCATCAAAAGTGATAGCCACAAATCACAAGACTTTATGTATTGATAATAATTTATAAAAGTACTTTTATCTACTTTTGAAACTCTATGATAGGCCTAATGCTCGTCTAAGGAGATGGAAGGTGCATTAATGTGTTAGATTAGTTTAAAATGTAAATATTTATAGGGTAGTACACCCTACAGATATAGTAAGATCATCGTGCACAGGTGGTGCGTACAGACATTTACTTGGTGTAAGGCACTAAAACAAGTCTGTAGCCAGATGTATTTAAAAATGCCTTGAATTTATTTTTATGGTAGCTAAAGGCAGTAATTTAAATAAAGTAAGTGGTATTTCATACAATGTATCGAAGCTATTACCTTAGAGTCATTTTTAATGTATGTAGTGTTATATCTTTTGAATATCAAATCTTAAATCAGGTCCTGTAATGTAGTTTATAAATTCGACACATCTCCTGTGCTCAAAATTTTATATTGTAATTCTGTGATTTAAGAACACCTTTGTGGTCTCTTGGTCAGAGTTCCTGGCTACGGATCCAGATCTCCTGGGTTTGATCCCCGGCGCTTCCAGATTTTTCTGTGAAACAGTGGGTCTGGAACGGGGACAACTTAGTCTCGTAAGGACAACTTATTGAGGAGCTACTTGAATAAAGAAGTAGCGGCTCCAGTTTAGAAAACTGAGATTAATAGCCGGTGGGCTCCTTGTGTTGACCACATTACACCCTCTATCCAAAAATGTTGGCACTATCTTCGCCAATATGCTGCGGATATTCGGTCGGTATATCTCGCATTGGAGTTTTTTTTTAATAATATTTAGGTTTTTATAAAATTGCTAATGGTATTTCGGGGTAGGGGGGAATAAAGTGCCCAGCGTGCCCCCTTACCCCATTTGTTGTCCATGGCTCCCTCCATATGTTTGTATGAAGCAGGGGAAAGTAATGCATTTTATATTAAAAAAAGGGCATCTCGTCTTGAGGATGTAAGATGGCGGGAATGTGGTTGTATTGAGCAGCCTGCTACAGAGTCCAGGATGTCAGATCTCCACAAGAACATCCGCCCGTCCCTCTAACCCTAGTCTAAATAAACTCAACATGGGAAGCAAAATGACGTCACGCTACACGTGTAGACGGCAGGATATGACGCCCGTGTCTCGGGTATTGGTATCGGCTCTTTGTCGGTCCCTAAGAGAGAAGATTTTGTGGGACAAATAAATGTATAGATTAAACATATACATAATTAAACATTTTAGAAAACATTTTAAATAAATCATTAATAAGGAGTGAATAAATGTAAGTTAAGACATAGATATTATTATTTAAGGAATTCATAAAATATTATTTCAAATTTAAGATTTTATAAATGTGAATACTAACGAAAAATTCCATGTACAACTGAAAGACCCTGGACAAGTTATTTAACTCTTGGAATATCAATTATAACAAAATTTCATAATATATAAAATATTTCATTGAATCAATAATTAGTGCATTTAAAAGAGTCAAATGGTCAAACTATCATTAATAACATATTATAAATTACAATACAAGTGTACAGTTTTCTAATGTATATTTTCTATTTTTCTCAATTTAACCTTATTATTCTTCAACCTTTCTTACTGGATTCTTTAGTTTTGGTTTTACAGTTTCCATTGAATAAATCATCCTAAATGGAGCGCCACAACAGCCTGGGCCGAGTTAGTACACCAGTACTCCTTGTTTACAATTACCAAGAAGGAACTCTTAGCCCAAATGTAATGTGGGATTAACGATACCCTTTTAAACGCAGTGGGCCTATACGTGGCTCAACTATAATACGCCCCATTAGTTAATTAATATAGTGGAATCATGGTGAAAAGGTAGATTTAGAAAATACAAGATTTTTATTGTCAAATATGAACATTATTATTAATTTATTACTAGTAAAAATAAATTGAAAAGTCGCCAGCAGTTGTTCGTTCTGTAACTCAGAATGGCAATCTTCTCCAGTGGACGGGGAAATTGACAACAGGGCTGGAGTCTAACGGTTAGATGCAAGGTGGGCACCTAAATTATTCAGTATTTTATATCTAAGGTTTATTTTTGAGCCCCAATTTGTTATGGCTATTATTGGATCTAAGATTTGGCGTTTAATCTAGCACAATACACTTAAGGTGGTAATGTAGAGAACGTGAGAAAAGGCTAGTGTTTTTGCAGTTTTTATAACAAAAAATCTTTTTGGCCAAAAAAATATGAATATTGTAATTAGTACAAAACTAGAGTTTAATTTACTTCACATAATGATATCAACAGATCTTAGAATATCTGTCACGAGTATAGCAATATTAGATGACAAACTTTTTAAATGAAGAAGAAAAGCTGTTATTAAATTCCAGGACATTCTTTACAGATATTCAAGAACTGTTGTGCACGAAGTACCTCACATTAAAAATCCTCGCCCCGACCTAAGTAACGCTCGTCTCTGAACCCAATAGACGTCCCCGCCATTAGCCAAAAGACATTCGAATGTCCCAAAGTTTCGTTTCTACTGTTTGTAGCTGTGTTCACAGTCGAACGTTAAGTGGCGTGCGGCCTGTGGAAACTGCCACTAGCCGCTAAGCCACCGGTGTGCTGCGTTTAGCGGATTAGTGGCGTGAGTGGTTATCAGGTCGGCGTCCACCCTCCTTCCCTTCGTCACCATACCCCTTCTCAATACTGTATAGACTTACGTGTACGCCCACGAAGGAGAAGGAACCTGATGAAAACCAGGGCATCCTTAGGGAAGTGGTTGGTACTCCTGACTATCACTAGAGCTAGATCTAAATAGTGATACCGACTGTACAGCGGATTTTTTTTTTTAGCTCAACATTGTGGTTTAGGCCTGTGGTTCTTAAACTTTTACTACTCGCTGCCCACTAAATATCATAAAATATTTTCGCGGCTCCTTAGTTTTTTCTAACATATTAATCATTAAAAATTATTATAAAATAGCGGCTTTATTTACTGATTATAATAACAAACAAATAAAAAAACAGAAATTATCTTACCTAAATGTATTTAATGTGACCTCTTTTGTTGAACACTTTCCACTAATTTGTCTATTCTTGTTTAAATTGTATTATTTAATGCTTTTTTGCACGCAAGAGTCGATTCGGGGAGGATTTCGATGCTTCATTTTAATATTTACCATTGTGAAAAATCCCTTTTAAAATAAATAAGTAGAAACAAGGGCAGCAAATTTTGAATGGCAATGGTAGACAGATAGGGATTATTTATACTATCCATGAGTTATATTATCCGTGCTTCTATTCACCTCCATTACCCCGGGAAATCGAGTCTACTCTACTTACATGCTTACGATCATCGAATTATTTCCTCCAAAACTTAAAATCTAAGATAATTGACCAGTAATAAGTAAATAAAATTTTAAATTATTTTTTTGAGGCCCCCTGGTTAAGAATCGCTGGCTTAGGCTACTATATTTTTTTAAAAGTTGGTTGATTGTGCGTTTCACCCAATCAGGTAGAGGCACGTGATCTAAAGCGAAGCCTGGAATCTCGCCCAGACGCGCTGAAAGGTGGTTTTCAATATTATACTCATATTCACACTAGTTAGGGTACATTTACTTTCAAGCTATCTTCTGTTACCCATTTCTTAGAATAAGTTGTTTATAGTCTTGATGTTGAACGTACTAATGAAAAATAATTATTTGGGTTTTTAAACTAAGAACATTAAGTTATTCAAACTAGCATTTGAACAAAATAATGTAACTCATACTAAGTATGTGACTTAAATTAGTATTTAACAGGTTATATATTGGTTATAGAAATACACAAATAATCGAATATTTTGGAACTCTTACTTTGGAGGCTAGTTTAAGGCCCAAAGGAAAATTGTGGAAGTCTTTATTATATTACATTTATTTTTCATATTCTTTAAAAGATTATTTTTACATCGATTTGAATATATAGCTTCCCCATTATGTTTAAAATATCTCTATTATTCAAATAAGAATAAAAAATGGGTAAGAGGAGATGATATAAGAGGAAACAAAACAATCTCCTCCCACTAGTTTTGGCTAATAAGTGCAAATCCCTATTTTAGAAATGTAACTTATGTTTTGGACTGATTTTTTCACCGAGGTTTTAAATAAATTAATTCAATTTGAAATCTACGATTTATTAGATAAAATTGTTTTATTTAACCAGTTGCTTTTTTTTAAAAAA
>CABFWB010000074.1:263552-323096 GCA_902151455.1 Timema bartmani | reverse complement strand
TATATATATATAGTAGAACTTGGTTATAGTGTATATATATATAGTAGAACTTGGTTATAGTGTCATCGAAGGGGACAAACAAATTTTGACGTTACGTCATAGTGACATTATAAAAGAGGTAGCAACAGAACACTTTAAATAGCTAGTAAGGAAGGACATTTCACAAATTTCAAATTGCATTTAATTTATAAATTAAGAATATTTTTAAAAAATGTACTGTATTTACATAATTTACATTTAGGCCTGACCCCCGTAGTAGCCTGTAATTTTCTTTTGCACTCTCCTTTTTGTAAATTTTTTTTCTGTCGTATTGTACAGCTGCTGCACCGACTTCGACACTGAACCACTTCAAATTGCTGCATCCACATCAGTATGTTCGCATTTCCAACTTTTTATTTTTTCTACATTTTCTTCAAATGCCTTTAAAATTGCATACTTTTTTTTTTAATGTGCCTACAGTATAATTCACTAATCCAAACTCACGGCATACATCAGCCTTTTTCCGTCCACTTTCACATGCTCTAATGACACGTACTTTCTCTTGAATAGACTGAACTTTTCTTTTTGGACTACAACTTGCCACGACTATAACAAATGTATGCCTACATATATTGACTACCAAATGACTACACGATAACTACCAAAACTAACGTTGACCTTAGAAAACACGAAAAAAACACCTTGGCTTTGAGCTGAGACGCGCACCCGCACACGAGACAGTTCCAGCCAGCTCAGTGACGATGAAGAAGTGTTAGTCCTCTCTTCATTTTGACCTTGAAGCGCCCACGATTCCCGCAACCCTCTCCCTGATGCCGGGATCACGATCAACTTAACGTTAGCTTGAAGTTAACTTAACGTAACTTAACGTAAAGGACCTCCTTGTGTGTTTAAATGGAGGCGATCACGATGCAGTTAACTTAACGTTGACTTGCAGTTAACTTAACGTAAGAGATGTCCTGGGAGGTCTTTTACTTTAAGTGAACGTTACTTGAAGGGTATCACGTGATCTAGCCAGCCAATCATTATGCGAGTGACGTCAACAGGGCTATTTAGTAACTCATTTGTTGGTATTATGACCAATGTTTACTCTTTAGCATAAGTTCTAATGATCAGAAATTGAAACAAAATAATTAAACTAAAATAGTAAAGATAAATTTATCAAAAAAGTTTTGTTATAGATATTTATTATATCGATTGAAAACTGTAAACATTCACAGAGCATCACTGTAAAACTAGTACAAATCACAGATCATACTCGAGAATGAAGATGTTTGGCTCGAGTGGTTACGTTAAGTTACGTGAATCGTGATCACACATACGCTAAGTTAACTTTAAGTCAACTTTAAGTGAACGTTACGTTATGTTAACGTTAAGTTTATCGTTATCCCGTCATTACTCTGTCTTGCCATTCAGTCTATTATTAGACCAGCGCACTGTATGACCAATACACTCCAAGCTTGCTATAAAATATACTTTTGTAGGAATTGGCCTTTTTTTTTTACACGTACATACATTTAAATACAATCTAAAGTAAAATATATAAGACATTTTTGACGCTATAACCAAGTGGTAGTGACTATAAAATACAGGTTTTTATAACGTTAACATGATGACAGTTTGACCGGACTGCTGAAAAAAATGACGCTACGCCCGAGTTGATGGAATAGCCGAGGCCGTTATAACCACTCTTCCTTTTATTAATTGCTTGCATCACATGCCAATCAACTCTGTGATACAGTTGGCTAGAATTTGTAAATTTACACCAACACTATTGCACGTGAATAGGCACTGATTAAACATTAATGGATATAAAGCATTAGTAGATGTTCCTAATACTGAACGTTATTGAAATATTAAATTATATTTGGATACAAACTGCATTGAAAAGGCCGTTTTTGAACATTTTAGAAGGGCTTCACAGGAAAGCACTGTGCACAAATCTTCATTTTGTCATAATAGGGACATACTGTAGTTATTAACAAGAAACTTTGTCGCTTTGTCCCCCATCTTCAACGCATACAATTACGAGTAATCATACAAATACGAATGCACTGCACACATCTCTGTCATATCATAGGTATTTTCTTTTCCCTTTTACTCCCATACCTCACGTGTACACACACACACACACACACACACACACACACACATACATAAATGAAGATGCGAGCCTAAAGCTGAGTTGTGCCTGCAATGATGAACACACTCAATATAGATTATATCAAAAGTGACCGCTGATATAATATTTTGACTTATGAATACGTGAAAGTAGTTCTAGCAATTTTTCTATATGTTGAATAAGTGTCTTCCTATGAAAATTTTGTCTGTATCTTCTTGAATTATCCGTAAGGGTAGTAAGACATGATGCACCAATAAATAATCTTGCTTAAAGAAAGGATTTGATAAAACTACACAGATTTCGGATAAATGTCTAATACCTACAGATTACTCAGTTCTCAAATATTTATCAACCAGTCTAAAATCCAATTAAATTTAAATATTTTGACGAATTTGGAAATACATTAATTAACCTTCTTTATTGTTTTTTTACATATCTTGTTTTCATTTCCCACTCCTATAATCAACTATGAAGGCCTCCTTGCCTATTAAAAGACCTCGAACCACTTGTAACTTGATTAATAAAACAATAATATTTACCAACACGGTTTATTGGTTAACGATAACTATATCCTTATTTTCATACATACATGTTATATATATATACATACATGTTTTATATATATATATGGTCAAATGAGCTACACTTTTTTTATAAACATTTTCAAGGTTATTTTTCGTAAGTTACCATGACATTCCAATGAAATCTATTTCATTAAACTGTTTTAATTTTCTATTGACTTTGTCCCCTAGGTAAAGTTTTGATTCCTGCCCCCTTCTTACTTTTCCTTTTGATGTCAAAAACAATCTCTCATCCCCCTTTGGGGATAGTCCACCCCTTACAATCATGTCTTCTTTGAATCTCCACACAGCCCCTCACATAAAAGAGTTTCTACCTCCCTCACTCTTCTTCAAAATCCGACGAGTCTTTTGTCCTCGTGTTTGTTCTTTTAAATTGAGCCTACGACAGCCTTGGTTTACTTTGAAGAATAGGATTAATGATTTTAAGTGCTTTTATATATAAAAAAAACAGGGACATGAAATCTCCTGAGCACGTTATTTTTTTCTCTCTTAAGAATCCCTCTGGACTATTTTCTTAAGGGGATCATCTACAGCAGAGCTCTGAGACGCGTTGCAAACTTCCAGAAATCCTTCGTTATTTAAGAAATAGTTTGTGATTTTTAAAATATGATTTGCGCCACAATGGAGGCAAATGGTGTCAACATGTCCCTAAAGTTTGCAAAAAAAACTTACTTTTTAAAATATTATAGCTAAAAAAAATTATGAAAAATTAAAATTAGTTAATTTTCAATTACGATCCACGTACATTTTTGATATCATTGTAACTGGCTAGAAACATATATTTAGCCTTTTTAAAAAACAAATAAAGTAAATTTTTACCAGGTTTATTATAAAAAGTTTTAATTATAAGCTACTTTTGTTAGCACTACCTATATCTGAATCAAGGGTTGTTGCCATCAGCTAAAATATTAATATAAAATTGTTACAGAACCATCCAAATTTAATATGTCGAATCTATCTATGCATTTATTTCACTATAAAACTACACCTAATCATAGCACCTATAGTGACTAAAATAAAATTGTTAAGACTCTGGTTCAAACAAAACAATGATAATAATAATAAAAATAATAATAATGTATAACATGACTTTAAGAGATTAAAACTTAAATTATTATTTCTTTGACGAACTATGTGAGTTCTTAATGGTTGCTAAATTTACAGCGTCATTTATTAAATTGTAACTGTGGTCTTCTTTATTAAACTGTTTTGTGATTATTTATATGTAAAATAACTACAAAGAGGGAAAATAAAATAGTTCATATTTTTACGACTCGAAAAACTCAATTTATATAATGAATATTAATTTGTTCAAATTGAAGCGGGAACTATGATTATGTTTTATTCCTCTGAATATGCATTTAAATAGAGATCACTTGCATTTATTTTCTACATTTACATAATACTTCTCTAAAAAAATTCTTTAGGTGTTTCTATGCGTAGACTAATGAAAATTTAATAAGTCATTTTGTTACTATGAATCCACAAATAATATTTAGAGGAATAAATTAAATATAATTTCTATTAAATGATATTTTTATTACTACGTTCAACATAAGAAAATTCAATGGTTCTGAGGATGATTATTAATAAGGTTGGTTAGAAAAATGCACCTTCATTAGCGTGGAGAGAGACTGGAAAAATAACAGTGGTGAGTCACATGTTGAGAGCCATACCAAACTGAGATTTGAACCTTGATCTTCTTACAATAGGTTAAACAGACTAATTCAATCCTTACGCCCTAGTGTGCGTCTTTACCGGTGAGGTTGTTCATCGATTGTTTACAAGTACTATGACACAAATGGGGTTGTTTGTGCCTTAGACCCCGCCTAAATGGGACTCCAAATCAATCGTACCTTGACCATTTTCTTGCCATATACAACTTTACAGTCCAAATTAGATGGGATTCAAACCAGATTCGGATTCTGAAGAGTAACGTATCAACGCTCTCGATCATTACCAAGGTCAAACCTCTGGGTATGCTACATACATATTTCATTGTGATTGGGTTTTCTACTTGTATTTGAAAATTGTTCCTCAGTATGTATTCAAGCCTCATACCTTTTGAATTAACATGCCAATATCAAATTTAAGCGTTTAAAATCCTTATCCAGGCGGAAATTTTCAACTTTTTATTTCATATTATTGTTTTTTAAAAGAGCATTAACCCAATTGAAGGGTATTTAGGTCTTATACTCCAATTTAAGCGAACTCCGAACAAATGCCTAATAACATGGCCTTACAAAGATCTAAACACAAATATCTTTAGTAATGCTCGAATAATTTTCCCCTGCTCCATCTAATATTAACCATAGATGAGGTCGTTATCTGAGAAGAAGCTGACCAAAAATTAGGTAACACCCTCACTGACTTTAGAAACGTGTTATACTGTCCAACCTTTTTGAATACGGTTTTTTTTTTATAAACTTCAAAGAAACTTGTAAATAAATTAAATATGTCCAAAGCGTGAGAGCGTAACGAGCTGAAAGCTTCTTTGTAAGTGCCAAGCAGATGTCCACACATGTTGCTTCAAAACTTCGTCATCTTTATTTTTAATATTTGATGGTCACTCCTTTATCAGGAATAAAAGGAATCTTTTTGATGGTAAGCAGAAAAGGTGGGTTAATTACTTTTCCTGAGAGCTCTTTTGAAGTCGGCACTATGTTTTTTTACCCACGCGGTTTGTAATAGCCTGATGGTGAGGTTGGTGGTAAAGGTTCAAATCAACCAAATCACGGCCGGGTGCTCTGAAGAATGGTTTTGCACATGTGATTCAAAGATACGCTTTTCCCATCTTTTATCCACTCTAATGCAGGCCTATTTAATGTTAAGTGCCTTTATCACAATGCATATGAACCAATTAATGACTATAGGATTTATATATCTGCTTAAGTGGCCAAGCGGTCTAAGGCGTCACTCTCCTGTTAAACTGCGTCTAGACTAGCGAATCAAAGCCTCGAGCCGAACCTCGAAGCCGAACCTCGAGACAAACCACGTCGCGAGTCGAACCTCAACATTCCTGCGAGCTATATTTTTGTTTCGTAAAGTTATGTACTTTGGTGGATAACACACGCAATAAACAGTGAAAAATTAAAATTGGCTGTCACGGCATAATTTATTTACACTTTGAAACAAAGAAAAAACAAACTGGACAGACGATGGTGACTAACTTTTAATGTACTTAAGGCGAGTGGAATGTAGTGGAAATAGTTTGCTCCACTAACTTAAATTTCAGAAAATACAAAATCTTAACTTGAATGTCACCAAATGTTTAAGCATCTAATTATTTTGATTGGGCCAAAAGTGCAACAAAAAAAGTTCAAGTTTAAGAGAATCCATAAGTGTGCAGGAAAGACTCACAATACCATTTATACGTTTCTTAACCGGTGACTCATACCAGTCTGCAATAACTATTTAAGCTCTCTAAACAGAGTATATATATAATTAATAAAGTATATGGTAATTAATCTTGTGGGGTAGAAATCAGGAAGGAAGGGTTTTAAAGGCAATTTACCCGCATTAGCGTGGAAGGAGAGTGGGAAACCATATAGGGAAATCCAACCTCAATAGATTCGACCGGGATTCGAACCCCGATCACCCCACCTTAAGCCCGCCAGTCTAATACGATGTTGAGGCGTTATACCACTACGCTACGCGGACTAGGACATTTATACCCACAAAATCTACCTAGGGTGACAGTCTATTCTTTGTTATCCCTTATCTCCTCAGAGGCAGTTTCAAACTTATTTTAAGTGTGCAACAAACTTTCTAAGAAAAAGTATTACACTCGTTGTACAGCTTACAACACGCGAGTAATCATGTAAATGTAAATATTTTTAAAAATTAAATCTCTAATTTTTTAAGGTTAAATTAATTTTTATTTATTTCCCTCGGCTTATTATAAAACGAACTCGTAGTTAATATTTAATTTATTAGTTACAAAAAAATTTCAAAGTGTAGTAAAATTTACAACACGCAACTCCTCAGCTAATATTTCATGCGCGTGTGATGGAAGGTTAATTAGAAATAAAAAAATCATTTAAAGTTTCAAGCGGTTTGTCTCGATGCTCGGCTCGCAGCGCCGTCTAGTGTGTTTTGAGCCGAGCCGAGCCTCGTAACATCCTTTGATGTTTGTCGAAATACCGACACTCATTGAGATGTTGCGAACATTCCGATGAACCCATCTAACCAACGTTAACGAGGCTCGGCCTGAAGCTCATCTTGAGGCTCGGTTCGCTAGTCTGGACGTTACTTTAGACTGGCCTGCTGATGACGGGGAGACCAAGGTTCAAATTCCGGTCGGGTCTACTGTGGATGGTTTTTCATCATGGTTTCCCACTCTCCTTCTACGCAAATGTGGGTATATTATCTATAATATGCTTCCTTCCTTCTATCCCAATAGAGTAATTATAATATGCGTTTAACTTGAACAGGTAATGAGACGCGGTGATAAAAAAAAAAGGGCGGGGGATAGGAGAAAATAGCCCCAATTATACTCGTTCAGTGACTTCCTCCTATCCTCAGTATTGTCATCACTTTTAGGACCCAGTATCTTCCTAAAAACCTTTTTTTCGAACACCCTAAAATTATTTTCTTCGTGTAAGAAAGGCCTAAGAGTCCATGTTTTACAACCATAGAGAACAACCTATAAACCTATGAATTTGTATATTCTGAGTTTTACATTCCTTGACAGCAGGGAAGATGTTAAAAACTTACTGACTGAATAATAACATGCATACATTTCCTGACTGTAAGTATATTGTATAAACTTTAGTAATAATACAATGCATGAAACTTTGAATTTACTTTACATGTTTGTTTACAATTTATGGGGATAGTGTTTATTTCGGTTCGGATGCATTGGAGGCATTTATCCCACAATGCAGTTTCCCGTCCTATATCATAGAAAAAAATTGGTTAATTTTACTAAGAATGTTCCCTCATTATCCTATTATATTAGTTTGGATTCATTAAGTCGTTAATAGAATCATTTTGTCACTATAACACGACTCACAAACTAACTTAAGCTAAGCTTGTAAACTAACTCTACATAGACAATCCTATCCCTAAGAATATCAGTATATACAGTACGTTGTAGGTCGAGCCCATACACAGAAATAAAGAGCTTCCGACATCAAGTTAGGCACTCCTATACTTCCTAGATACCAACTAATCCAAGGGTAAGGACTAAATAATTTCTTCAAGAATGTTTAAACTCGTATTGTAACAAGATCACTTTGGCAATCATCCTTCCTTCTCTCTCGACCTTCAAAGTCACGACTCTACACAGTTTATTAAATCCTCTCCATTCTCCCGGTTTCCTTAACTCTTTGAGTTTAGAAAGCATGCGGGCAGCAACGCCCTTTGATGAAGGTGGAATTATTAAGAATAAAAGATAAATCTTTCTCAATTTTAGAGATAGCTTTTCTGGAAATGGAATATTAGAGTTCAAGACTTAGATGTCCACACGAACGGGTCCATCCTGCAGGCTGTCCAGTCAATTTGAAGATCATTGTGAGTCTATTTTTGGGGTAAGCTTGAGTCCAGTCTATTAGCCTAAAGAACCGGGGTTCGATACTGGTACAGCGTCATTGGGAGGTGTGTGTAAGATAAAAGCTGGGGCTCTATGGTGCAGTCTACGCATCAGAGGCTGTTACAGAATTGTATCAGTTGATATTAAGAGGGACAGCTTCTGGAAGATTTATGAGCCGGATAACGAAAACTGGAGCTATGTCGTGTTGTCTGTAATTGTTTCCAACAATAATGGGTTTGAGTATCCCACATGTGCTCCATTTGTGGTTAATTAATACCATATAACGATATCCACATTAGCACTCACAGTTACTTATGTATGTGAAGTATTCTCTTGTGCCAGAATAAGCTACCAATGAACCAACTTAACGAAATGTGAGATGGGTATGTTTTAACGGGGTCATACTTTGTGCATGAATGTAGGATTAATGAAACAAAATTTTAAAAATAGGGTTAATTTTAACGTTGCCATACAATTTGCGTTAACTAGGGCTTAAGGAAACAGGATTGAAAAGGGTGAATTTCAACGTTGCAATACAATTTGCGTTAACTTGGGCTTAAGGAAACAGGATTGAAAAGGGTGAATTTTAACGTTGCAATACAATTTGCGTTAACTTGGGCTTAAGGAAACAGGATTGAAAAGGGTGAATTTTAACGTTGCAAAAAAATTTGTGAATTTCAACGTTGTAATTAGAGATGGGAAGCTTGATTCCTCTATACTTATCGATTCTTGAGTGAATCGAGAATCGAGAAAATGCCTCGATTCTTGATGCTTCGATTCCTAAAAGATACTTGCAAATGATCTTGAATGCTTTGTTAAAAGATGAATTAATATCATATGCTACAGGCAGTTCCTAATGCATTTTTTCATGAGTTACTCAATAAAATTTTATAATTAAATTTGAAAACCTAAAAATTGATGTTTTGCTTCAATTTGTAAACATATTTACCGTAGTAGCACAATGTATTTCACAAACAAACCTCCATATTAACAGATACCACACCTGTGTTAAGAAATATGTATTATAATTGCTTTGCAAATTTACTGTCACAATTTAAATAAGAATATAGATAAAGCTTATTTCAAAATTTTAAAGCCAAAATTAAAATCATTACTGTAATTTATATAGACAAAATGTTTTAAAATTTTAATTAATACTTAATATATGTTTACCGAAATTTCCAGAGTAAGATTAAATTGGTTAAAAAGGTTCACCTATCACGGAAGCAATTTTGGCTTTACCTTTTTAAACTCTTTGGCAAAGGTGATACAAAGTGGCAAACACTTTAAAATTCTATTTCTGCCGGAACTTTATGTATACGTCATTTTCTCATGTGAAAATATAAATTTATACTAAATTTTAAACAAAATTATTGATTAATTTAGATATCCAATATGCATGTTTAACTGAGATTCCATAATCTATTTTTTTATATCGTGTAATGTAAAGTTAATTTCTGGTTGTTGCAAATACATTTCACTATCCTTGTTTAGTCTCTAGACTGTGTGACATAGATTATCGTGAATTTGAAAAATACATTTTTTCCTTTTTGTCTGAGCAGGTTTTTCCAAATTTTGTAAATTGGAAGAGCAACAAATAAATTAACCAGAAATATTACTAGGCTAACCTAATATGTTGAGATAGCCGTCTTTAAGACGGCTTACCATCATAAAATGTCACTGCATGATTCGAGAGTTTTAATTTAATTGTAAGTAAAATATGTGCTAGTTAGTGCATGGATTTTTTCACCAGTTGATTTCAATGATGAAATAATAAAATGTGGTATTCGATATAAGAAAATAATGCAATCACGTAAGATAATATACTTTATTTAAAACAAAGATTTTTTAATATTAAATTTACAACGTCAACTAAACTCTAAAATTCACCTAATGATAAATTACAATATTGTCCCTCCAGGGACACAACCAAACGACCTTTGAGCCTCGTTTGGTCCCAGTTGAAACTCCAGACATTTAATACTCAACAAACCTACCACCCCGACACAAAACTGATACCACAACGCAACGTGACTACAACTTAGCTTAAGACCAACATTGCAATATTAAATTATAAACATGAGATTTAAGTGTTTCGTTTGAACAAGGACTATTAATTTTTCTAAAAAAATAAGTTAAATCTAGTGTCAAACCTAATGGTTTTTATTGATCTATAAGTCAAAAATAAACTACTTAGTATGTCTGGATATATTTTTTACAAAATGGACAGCTACAAAAATAGATAAAGTCACATGACCTTTTTTAGCACCACATCTTACTACCCGTTTGGTTTATACGCTATATATTAATTATACTAATGGTTTTAAGGATCAGGAAGGCTATATTTATAGGAAGCGTACCCACATTTGCGTGGAGGGAGAGTGAAAAACTATTTTGGATAAACCCCCCCTCAGTACACCCGACCGGTTTTTGAACCTCGATATCCCCGTACACCCGAACGAGATTTGAATCTTGATACTCCCTTCATTGGAAGTCTAGTCTACTGCGAGAGTAGCACGTTAGACCATGTGGCCTCAGAAGCACCTTCTTCATGACCTTCTTAATAAAAACACTAACATTCACATAGATTTAATAAATTCAAACGTTGATAAAATATTTATAAAAATAATAAGATAACAAAAACTTGTGAAAAACTTGACACCTCAGAGTAGAAATATTTTGTACACTTAGACAACTTTAATCTTTTGCTAGAAAAAAAAAAGTGGCCTTTATTTGACTCGAATATAGATTTTTTCTCCCTATTGAAATTTATTTAGAACACGCTTCAAGTTTTGTAGCACAGCGAAAGAAAAACATAACAATGTTGATATATTTCTTCCTCAACTTTTTTTTTTCCACCCCGTTTCTCAACGAAGGCATCTCAGGAGACGTATTCAATAGGCCCTTGTTAAAAGTTTTGTCAAGTTTTCCGATATATTGTGTTCAATCATGTTGAAACACGAAACCCAATGTATGTAATATGGACAATAAAAACAAACTTTGGTAACAGAATCCAATATGAGTAAGACCTTTTATCCTCGATAGGCCTATTTAACGTTAATTTTTGTTTTGTTTATGTTTGTTGCAATAGCTATATGGCAGAAATGTAAGGGTAAGTTGAGACAATGTTCGGTAATAAAACTTGAGTCTTCAAGATAGGCTGACTGATCTATTTCTACAAGAAAAATGTACTAATCTCTTTATATTATTATTACTATTATTACTAGCACCGCGTCTTACTTCCTCTTTAGGTTATAAACATATGCACTAATTACGCTAATGAGTTAGGGATCAGGATGGTAGAAGTTTACAGGAAGTGTGCGCGCATTCCCATGGAGGGAGAATGGAAAACCATTTAAGGAGAGCCCCCCTTCAGTACACTCGATTGGGATTCAAACACCTGTCCCTGTCATCGGCAGTCTAGTATAACACAAGAGTGACGCCTTAGACCATGCAGCCACCGAAGCAGGTTTGCTTATTTTAAAGTTTAAAAAGGTTCTATAATATGCTATTATTTATTTTTTTAACTGAGCTTTACAACAAACATAATATATTTGTATGTGTTGCCGATAGTTTTTAAGACACCTTTTACATCCACAAATATATTCATACCAACACACTTTTTAAAATAACTTGTTTTCTTAACTAAGCTACTTGATGGTCCACACCCTCCCGAGACTCTAGTGCCCCCACCACTCACTTTTTCACCAGGACCAAACATCCTCCCCCCACCCCCATCCAGTTAAAAAAACGTGCGCTCCAGCGAGCATTCTGTGAAGTGAGGAGGACACGAATTAATGGCACCAGCATCACGGCAAAACCGAGGGTTTCATACGCTCAAACAAATGAATCGTGGCTCGCTCGGTAAAACCATGCTCTTCACTAACAACCGAACCAGCGGAGATCATTTAAGAAGCAACCCTTTAGTTTAGAGAGGATAGGGAAGGAGTTCCATGTGTAAGGGTTGAAAATGGCCTTTGTGTACACGGAGGACAGGGAAATATGGTCATTGAAAGTCGCACCCTCCTAACGGCATCTTCCTCCTCAACAAGTTTTTTTTTTTTAAATTTTGTTGATTGGGTTAGTATAAGAAGGTTAGTTGTTCATAGATAAAAAATTTACACCTGGTAACGGGAATCAAAGACCGGACTCGTGATTTAGCGTGGCAATGAGCTACCAGTGAGATATCCATGATTCACGCCGTGCTCAAGCTCATTATTCACTCATATTTTAAGGCAGAGTCTTTGATGGACATGTGGAAATCATCGTTTTACAATGAAATATAATTTATTCCACAGCCACCAGCGTCTCCGGGGTAACCTTAATGTTTCCGTTAGTACAGTGAGATTGTACATGAAGACGAATAACATGGAAGAAAGTAAACGTTTATACATCCAATTGTAAAAACGTTTGTTTTCCTCCAAATAGGTTAGAACTAGCAGAAAATGTACCCAAATTTGTATGAATAGAAAGGGGGAATCCACTTTAAAAAAAAACTCCTTAGCAATTGAAACTCCTTAGTCTAGCCCCCTTGGGTTCTGACAAGTGTCGGACCACAGAAATTGTCTGGCCACATAAGAACCCTGTATACCCCTTATGCCTAGACCATAGGCTTGTAATATTACTCTACATACTTAAAAAACTTAAGACAGGAAATAATACACCACTTTTCACAATTATTGATCTATTTCAAAACATAATTAAGGTCTAAAATACAGCCATAATACCAGCCAAAACAAGAATTTTTAACCAAAACACCCGGCTCTAGATGGAAACACCTTTGTTGCCTTTGCACTGCTAATAGCACCACCCTGGTGACCACCCCTTAAACTAATGGCGGCAAATTAAAAAACATGCTGGACCACAGAATACTGGACTAAAAAGTTTGAGCTGTACTGTACACCTTAGTAATTCTATAATTTTACCTCAAAATAATGCCGTATGGTTTTATTTCTATCGCTTTCTCTAGTGCAAACTCTCCTTAACCCAAGGCTATGAATCTGAGTGTCATAAAAAATTATTTAGTAGTATTACGTCCGGCATTCATGTTAATAACTATTTAATATAAAGCTTACCCACCTCGGTGGCGTAGATGGCTAACGCACATGTTTCGTGTTGAGCTAGACTGCCGAGGACAGGGAGATCGAGGTTCTAATCTTGCTCGGGTGAACTGGGAGTGGTTTTCCCTAAACGGTTTTCTACTCTCACGAACCTAAATAATCATTGCATTCTCACTCACATCACATGTAATATATATTCATATAATGTATATACGTGTGTGTGTGTTCTCTGAAATTGATTTGTGAAGTCAAACTTCTGAGATTTGACTCATAGCGCATGTGATGTAATTAAGAACCCAATCATGAGTTTGTTGGTTTTGATTACTATTTTCACAGCTGTTTTAACCAAGTGAGATCTAAGGCTTTAACTAACTACAAACCTCACTGCATGGCAAATAATTGTTTTAAAACTAAATGTATACTTTATAAACTGGCCTGAAAAGCTATTAAAGTGTATCGTCTTTAATGGCCCGACATCTTAGCTCAGTAAGTAGCGTTTTTGGTGGTCTGTCTATTGAGCTAAGGGTCCTGGGTTCAATTCTTGGCATGCCGAAAAATGTATCATTGATGGCAATATGGGTTTACGCTTTCTAATTGATAAATTAATGACCGGGGACTGGATGTTGCGCTTGTCCTAATAATAAGTTAGATTATAAGGCATATGAAGCTACGACAGGCCTAACAAGCCGCTAGTGGAAAATACACGCCTTAAATAAAAAAAACTGACCAATGCTACAGGCTGGAAATAGTAATTAATGTAATAAGTTAAGCTCTCATCCTGTCTTTAAGTGCAACTATTCATAAAATGTATAAATCAAATAACTATTTAAATGTCTAGAAACTAATGGACTCCAAACTAACAAAAAAAAAAGAAGAGATTTTTCAGTTTTTATTTTCAGCTACGACATTAATTTTACTGGCAACTGATTTTCTTAAAATTATTGCTAACAATTTATCTAATACACTCTTTCTTTATTAAATGAATGAACATCCATCTTCATTCCGATTAATATGCCTTCATAACACTATTCATATAGAAATGGTACCACACGATTAAACAAGTTCAACAAGTTAAGGCGGCCGCCTCGTTCATCGAGAAAGTATCAATCACGGTAAGGCTTAAAATACAATGGTCTATGTCTTTTCTGGAACTACTTTATTCTTTCTAAGATTATGCTCCAATTCACCCTCACCCACAACCCCCACACCCCATTTGCCGTATTCAATAAGAAAGAGGTTATAGAAAACTAGGACACTTACTATATCAAGGCAAATAGTAAAGTCCACTGCTATTTTTCAAATATCTTAAAATCCTTCGTTGTAAGCCCTTTCAAAAAAATTACTGTATTTGGTATAGGAAGGCTAATTATTCTAGATCCCTTTTTCATCCTGTCTAGCTCTGCAAATATGGTTGAAAAAAAGTTTTTGAAAATGAGCTAATGTCACATTTTTGCCCTTTTTTTTATTAATAAAATTCAAATTATATAGTTGTCAAATAAAAAGAACCCTATTGGAATCTTCAAAACTCATTTTGGCATGAACCATATTTTGAAAAAATGCAGCATAGAATTAAATATTACTCTAGATCAGAACGTTTGCGTAGCAGTGTCTCACTTACAGAGGCTACCATGAATGGAAACAAGCAATAGCAAATAGTAGGTTGGAATTGGTGATCTTAAATCACTCTTGATCTAAGCTATTGAACTTATATACCTCCATATAGTGGCTGAGTTGCCTGGTTCAAGTGCACCTAGGGTTGCAAGTGAAATAGTATACGGGAAAGGGGGCGTGCTTAAAGTGGGCGGGGGTGTTAGTCATCTGGAGGTGACTGCATCATGAGGACAAGGGAAGTTTTTTTTTTTGATCCGGCCTTATCAAGTGGAAAGGATGAAGTACTACTTGGAGGGTAAGTCAGGAAAAGGGTGTCGTGAACTGCTGATTCATTTTTTTATTATATCTTTTTTGTCTCTTCCTCAACTTTATTTAGACCTCAAGCGATTTTATAATGAGTAACTACTCTACCTACCTTCGAAGCTTGTTAAAGAATTTTGAAAATATAAGTTTATGCTGTTTTTTAAAGGAAGTAGAATCATTAATCTAAATTTGTTACAGTATAACATTTAATATCCTTTAAATTTTACTGTTTTAAATGCATCAATGTACTAGAAAATTATTTTTAATACATTAAAAAAAATCCCAATCTCAAATATTTATTATTTTGAATGCGGTATTGTATTGTTCGAATTAACAGTAACAGTTTTTTTAAAGTATGTGTTATACATTTATTTAACGCGAAAGTGCGCCAATAACTAGACGTAAATATTTTTTAAATACTTGTCGAAAATGAAATTTAGACACTGGGATCAAACCTTATACCTTTGACTTAGTTCATTAATGTTCTTACCAGTGAGCTATCTAGATCCATCCAGTGATCAAGGTCATATAGTACTGTAAAATTAGCACCAAAACTGCTATAATAAGCAAATAATTGCGATGTTAGTGATAATCGGCAGATATATAGACCAATGTATCTATTTTTAGAATCAAAAGAGCCCCGAGTTGTAGGGTACGTGCTTTATCAGTTATTTCGACTAATATTAGGGCGCGCGAAGGTCAGAGCCGCGCGTCTCCACCGCTGTCGCGCAAGTGTCGCAACTACGTAATATCGCTTTACACGTGCTCGTTCCGGCAGTTATATTTTAGTATTTAGTGCTTGTAGCATCGTGTTATTGTTTTATAAGAAAATTGTCCCAAAGTTTCCGTAGTTCATTCAAATGATGTATTTTAAAATCAATTTAACAACGTTTTTTTAAATGGCTGAAAATAGTATATTTTATTTATGAAGAAAACATTTTACATAAGGGTCTTATTGCTGGTGAAGATGTGGTGGAAACTTTGATAAAATGCAGTAAAGAGTTGATGGCAAACACTATTTATTAAATGGCATAACTTCTCTTCTTTCTATTCATAGGATTTGTAGAAAACATTGTACAAGACCGCGTTGTTGCAGTAAACAGAAAAAAAAAGTGAAGATATATCGTCAAAGAACTCACCAAAAATATTTAATTCAGAAACAGTTTTTTATTTCAAAGAAAATTTTTTTTATTGTAAAGAAATCATTACACATAATTTTAAAGAAATTGACTCGAAAAAAAAACAGGTGCAGGTAGAAAAGATGCAGTATCATACTTATTGTTATATTATTGGAACTAAGTAAAAAGTAATTGAACGAGCATTTAAAAGAAAGAAATGATAAATGAGGATAAATGAGGATGTGAGGCTTAGGGGTGTTTTAGTCCTGTTATAGATTTAATTGAAGTCAAGGTTTAATATTATTTTAATTGTTACAGATAATTTATTAGGCAACTAATTTAATAGATATGTTACAAGGTAACATCTCACATATCAAAACTGTAAAAATCCAACTGATAAAATATTATGAAGATGATATTATTATTATTATTATTATTATTATTATTATTACGAAAAAAACTTCTGTTTAAAAATATTTTAAGTGAAAACGGGCATAACGAGAAAAAGGAAAATGTAACCGAAGAAATAAATGGTCCGGCACACCGCACAGACTTTCTCTCTCTTTCTATAAACTCGTAAGATTTCTGAACGGAATAATGTACATTGTATCATCACCACTCCACATAAGAACACGCATAAAATAATATACAATGATATAGAATCAATGAGAAAAGAGGCGCATCTTTGTCCACCTAAGAGCATTTCAAACAGTTTAATGTCTTCCACAAGGGTCAACACTTCGTATTAAAATTTCGATTTCTGGTTAAAATTTTAACATTTTATAAGGTGTTGCAGATCTTCAAGTCATCGCATTGATATTTAATTATTCATTTATACATTTTGACCAATAAAAAATGTAAATATTGACTATTGAGTCTAAAATGGAGATAGATCATTGCTATGCAAACATTTCTCCTAAGAGCTTTAAGGAAAAATAACATACTTTTTTAGATACTTATATTTAATTACTCTATGGCATTGGAGAATTATTGCGTTAAGACTTAAGTAGTATATGTTTACAACTAAAGCTCACAAAATTGTATTAATATATTTGCAAATATCTCAGAAACTGTTGCTTTTATAAAAATATATGTCAAATAAAAGTTTTTTATTTCTAATAGTCCTACAATTTTGCAATGATAAGTTGTTTAGTTTCTCAAATAGTTGTGGAGATACGGAAATTAACGCTTCTGTAAAGTACCCTAAAAATCATTTTCATAGGAAAATGAAAATAGCCAGTTTATTTATAATCTTAATCAACGCCTAGATACGAATTTTAATCAAAATCGTTTGAGCAGATTTTGAGAAAACCAAATTTTTCTCTTTTCGCCCTTCAGTAAACTACCCTTAATTTTAAGTTTTTATAGACACACAGACAGACGGCATTGCAAAGACTATTTTTTAGGGTTCGGGGGGTCATGAGACGTCGACATCCATCAACATTTCAGGTTAGTTTTTTTTTACGGTCGCAATACTTAAACTTTAATGTCCAAAAAGTTAAAAAAATTCATATAATTGCGTATAGATTGAAAGTTATTGATTTTATAAAAATATGTTTCGGATAAAATATCTGTATTATAAATATATATACATATTTGTAATGCTAAGTAATTTCATATCTCAAATAGTTTCGGAGCTATTATAAAAAATGTTAATTGACGCATCAGACCGGAGCCCTTAAAGCCATTTTGCCGAAATATTGAGGGTAGCCATTTTGTTTGGAATATTTATTAATGTTTATAAATGAAATTTAATCAAAATCGTTAGAGCCGATTTTGAGAAAATCGACTTTTTCTCTTTTTGCCCTTCAGTAAACTACCCTTAATTTTAAGTTTTAATAGACACACAGACAGACGGCATTGCAAAGACTATTTTTTAGGGTTCGGGGGGTCATGAGACGTCGACATCCATCAACATTTCAGGTTAGTTTTTTTTACGATCGCAATACTTAAGCTTTAATGTCCAAAAAGCTAAAAATATATATATAATTGCGTATAGATTGAAAATTATTGATTTTATAAAAATATGTTTCGAATAAAATATTTGTATTATAAATATATATACATATTTGTAATGCTAAGTAATTTCATATCTCAAATAGTTTCGGAGCTATTATAAAAAATGTTAATTTACGCATCAGACCGGAGCCCTTAAAGCCATTTTGCCGAAATATTGAGAGTAGCCATTTTGTTTGGAATATTTATTAATGTTCATAAATGAAATTTAATCAAAATCGTTAGAGCCGATTTTGAGAAAATCGACTTTTTCTCTTTTTGCCCTTCAGTAAACTACCCTTAATTTTAAGTTTTAATAGACACACAGACAGACGGCATTGCAAAGACTATTTTTTAGGGTTCGGGGGGTCATGAGACGTCGAAATCCATCAACATTTCAGGTTAGTTTTTTTTACGATCGCAATACTTAAGCTTTAATGTCCAAAAAGCTAAAAATATATATATAATTGCGTATAGATTGAAAATTATTGATTTTATAAAAATATGTTTCGAATAAAATATTTGTATTATAAATATATATACATATTTGTAATGCTAAGTAATTTCATATCTCAAATAGTTTCGGAGCTATTATAAAAAATGTTAATTTACGCATCAGACCGGAGCCCTTAAAGCCATTTTGCCGAAATATTGAGAGTAGCCATTTTGTTTGGAATATTTATTAATGTTCATAAATGAAATTTAATCAAAATCGTTAGAGCCGATTTTGAGAAAATCGACTTTTTCTCTTTTTTCCCTTCAGTAAACTACCCTTAATTTTAGGGGTAGATATCCAATTCCAAAAACCCCTCGGGGCAACCCTATGAAAACCCTAGATATCAAGTTTCAGCTCAATCGGTAAAATAGTTTAGGCTCTAGTTGGAGATACAGACAGACAGACAGACAGACGGAAATTCAAAAACCACTTTTTCGGATTCAGGAAGTCATGAAACGTCAAAATTCATCAAAATCTCGAGTTCGATTTTTTTGACGATCACCATACTTTCTCTACCTGTAAGATAGAGAGAAAGTAAAAATTAGACTTGTTAAAAAAGCAGCTGAAGTATAATGAGCAAACATTGAATGCATGATTTATGATACTAGTTCTTACCCCGATGACAATGAGTTTTTACACAACATTTACAAAATTATTCCGGATCCTTTAAATATGTTATTGGAAACCATTATCGTAAAAAGAAGGGATTTGAAAAATCTGAAGAAAAGATGTACTAACTAATATTGCACATATCATAATATCTGCAGTCAAAATTAAATAATTTCAGTCAGCCTTACAACTTAGCATAGCAGCGTTTATTTTAAAATAAAATTGACTCATAAAATATAACTGACATGTTATCTAAATAAGGACTTGCTATTCTTATAGTGATGTAAAAATATTATAAATATCAATATTATTGGCACCACCAGAATAAATTGAGTCTGCAGCATTTGCACAATATTTTATATAACCGTGATTTCAATATAAATACTCTTGACAGTCACAATACTTTCCACAACATGGTTGGTATTAAATATATAACTTATAATATTTCAGTTTATTATTTGTCAGACACGATTAAAAAATGCTCAAAAATAACTCAATATTACACTATTGAAAAAAAGTTATTGTAAAATATGTGATATGGTTTGAAAAAAACAAACATCAATGGAATTGCATTGTTATCTTCTTGAGGATTTAAATGTTCTTTTAACCTCAACAAATTATAATGAAATACCATCTCCATGTGATGCTCTATGGATGTCTGGAAAGTTTAATGATTTTGAAAAAAAAAAAGTTATGGATGGCAAGGGTACGTAGAAAAAATCACGTGTAAAGAGCCTTTTGATCAAATAGAATAACATCTTTTAATGTTCATAATTGCTCCCACGAGTGACTATAACACTATATACACATCTATAATTATGGTTGTCAGAGAATCAAAGAGATCAAATTTTAAAACATTTGTAGCCTTTGACCAATTTTATATATGAAGGCTGTGGATTTAATACTTTCCGCTCAGCCAGATTCTGAGTTAAGTAATGTCATAAGACTTGGAAGGTTCCAATTAATAAAACCAGTTTTAGGTTACATAGGATTTATCATTGCATGAAGTGGCCTGAGAACGATATTAAGTGTCTTTTTAGCACCAAAATCTGTGGAGAACATTTTAACGGTATATGCGTATTCTCGTGCCATTAGTACAATTAGCCCTTTCAAAGATTATTTTAAAATATATTTATTTTACTGATGAATAACTTGATGTCGTGAATTAAACATTTAGGAATATTCATGACTTATTGCCCCCACCCCCAAAAAAAACTTGAAGATAATTGTCTCATAAAAAAATGGAACAAAATTGAAAAAAATAAAAATGAATAAACAGTTTCTAATCTATGGATACAATTTTTGTAAGTAATTAATAAATTCAATTAAAAATAGTTTTTTGGAATATATAAAAAATTCAATATTTATTGTTTATTTAAGATAGTTCTAGAAAGAGTTTGATAAAATGAGATAAAAAAAAATAACACTCTAAATTTAAAAAATTAATATGTAAGCTTAAAATAAGGAATTAATAATTAAAAATTAGTAAAATTTATAAATAATGTGTAAACTATTTTTGAATATGTCATTCTTATGAATTTACATTTAATTTGAATGATTTGCAATATATTTGCAATATATTTAAAATTACCATAAAATGACAATTTTACCCCCATTAAACTCAAAGCAGGTTTTCTTTCACTCAGGACGCTTCAGTTTTCCGAAGAGTAAGTGTTCTTAAACATGTCTACAAGTTTTCATTATCATCGCAATTAACATCACTAATTATTGAAAGATGGAACAATGTTGAACATCCGGAATATGTTAAATTGTTAGACCCATGGTCAGCATTTCTATTGTTTATTTCTAAGGTTATTTGTAATAGAGCACTAGGATAAATAATGGTTAAAATTAGAAGGGATAGCCAGCACACTTACTTTAGTGATACCAAAGTATAAATTGTTGAGATAGAACACTAAAAAAACACACAAACGTATTTTTAAGGGCAAGCTTTCACTGTAACATACAGCTTTATCTAGTCAAGAGAGGAGACTGATGCTCTTGGTTGAACTACAAGGTTGACTGTAAACAGCTCTTTATAGTTTTGATTTACCAACTAAAAATTTATCAAACAGTATGAACACAAAAGAAAGAATAGTAGACAGGAAAGTGAGAATGGTGTTGAAAATAACAAAAAGATAGTAATAAATGTGAGAAAGCTAAAAAAAGCCAAGAAAGAAAAGAGGCAAATAGTATACATTTTAAGCTTATTTGTAATAGAGAACTAAACTATTTCTGTAATTTTTCGATATTTGTAGAAAACTAAGCGAATGATCTAATGTCAACGCCTACGCTTTGCAAATTACTATAAAACTTAAATAAGATCACATGAATGTAAAGCGACGCACCTGATTTATTTTGAAGAAAGTATGAACAACGTTGTTGTGTAAAAATTGTTACTAATGCAGCTATTTTGGGTTTCTGGATTAAAGTCAGACGCGACCGCTCTGCTGATGAGAATATATTATTTATATATATATATATAGCCACTACATTACGTTAGACTATCTTGTATTGTCTAATCTTTATGTGAGGTTACTCAGACAACTTATAAACGCTCCAAAGGCCACTGCTTTCAACGCAAGTCCGAATAAAACCTGTGAAAAACTTAACATTTCCTCAAGCTCCCGGTTTGTACGTTTGAAGGAGCTGTACCACACAGCTTCCTCCTTCTTCCCTACTTGATACAATCCTCCCTGCCTTTATAACCACACTTTCTCTCCGGCTGCTCTCTCCCCTCTTTCGTGCTTTGGAGAGCCCCTCACCAAGGAAGCGTAGAGGGTCCTTCTCTCTACACTAGTCAGGACAATTGGGACCCACACACCCACGGGCTTCATCCTTTCATTCACCTCTCTTTAACCTTACTTTACCCTTTTCTCCCTTCTTGTCCATAAAAATTCTTCATCTTCCGTGGGGCAAAGACCATACTCATCTTACCCATTTCTTTGGGTATGAGGGTTGTTTGAAAGAGGGTGGGATGGTGAGGACACTTCCAGGGGTCTTACAAGGAAACATGGGTCATCTTTGTGATATAAATGATTAGATGAAACACGTTTATTGGGCCTTCTACTTAACACCCTAATATTTGAAAGTGGATCTAAACTGAAGAAGATGATTACAGTTTTCCATATACCATCTATGCCCTTAGAGCATAGAAAACTTCAAAACTCATAGTCATTATAATCTTAATCAGGTTCCATCATCCATCGGAAATACACTCCATCGTTAAGGAGCTTAAGTATTATTTACAAAATTCCTTTACTATACTTTATCTTTGCCTTGAATAATCTTTTAAATAATATACTTTTTTTAAACAAAATAACATTAACAAAAGCTCATTATAATTATCTATTAAGTGTAGAAATTTGTCTGTAAGAAATTAGAGCTTTATACCTCACCCCATATTTTACACATTTATAGGGTTAGATATAGTAGTAGCTTACGTACTGATAGGTAGGGCTATCTTTAACTTACAGATTGACTTTAGAAGGGTATATCTGCGCTACTACGCGAGAAACTTGTATGGATATGCAGCAAGGCATTGTCATAAGGATCTTAGTGGCTCTTGGTTTATAAAAAAACAAACATGTTCCATCATCGACAAGAGAAATAATAAAACACGTATTTGTTGTACCTGCGTCAGAGTACATTTTGAGGTATAAATGAGGACTGACGAGAAGGAAAATAATAGTCTAGTATTAAGTTATAAACTCACACACAAGTTTAATTTCTAATGAACACTTGGAGAGAGAAGGGGTATTGTGATCGTCAAAAAAAATTGACATTAAGATTTTGATGAATTTCGACGTTTCCTGACCCCCTGAAACCAAAAAAAGTATTGTTTGCAGTAGCGTTGGACTCGAGCCAAAACCATTCTACCGGTGGAGATAAAATTTGTTATCTAGGGTTTTCATAAGGTTCTTTCAAGGGGTTTTTGGAATTAGATATATAGCCCTAAGATTAAAGATATCTTATTTAAGGGTAAAAAAAACTACATATTTTTTCAAAGTCGGCTCTAACGATTTTGATTAAAATTCTTATGTAGGCATTATTTAACAATCCAAACAAAATGGCAATTCTCATTTTCCCACGAAAATAACTTTGAGGGTGCTTTAATTAAGAGTAAATTTACAATTTCTCATATATCCATAGCTCTTTGAGATATGAAATAACTTAATTGAGAGGACTATCAAACATAATAATCTTTTATTTGAAAGATAATTTTATAAAATCAACAGTCTATAATCAACTATATATATATGGAAGTCTTTGAAATCGGGAATTGATTGCTATGCTCTTTTTCGGACATGTCTGCTTCTCTTTTATAAAAGTTTATGTAACAGTGTGTATTATTTAACTTATTCTCTGTGGTAGAATGTAGTGCTCTTTTTTCCACTATGTTTCTGCAACAATGTCTAAGATTTTCTTCACATATCTTACTAGTTTTAAATTAAATACATGTCTCCATTTTTAGGTAAAGAAGCGACAAAATCTGTGGGGGGTTCACCGTGTCATTTTTACTTTCTCTCTATCTTACAGGTAGAGAAAGTATGGTGATCGTCAAAAAAATCGAACTCGAGATTTTGATGAATTTTGACGTTTCATGACTTCCTGAATCCGAAAAAGTGGTTTTTGAATTTCTTTCTGTCTGTCTGTCTGTCTGTCTGTCTGTCTGTACCTCCAACTAGAGCCTAAACTATTTTACCGATTGAGCTGAAACTTGATATCTAGGGTTTTCATAGGGTTGCCCCGAGGGGTTTTTGGAATTGGATATCTACCCCTAAAATTAAGGGTAGTTTACTGAAGGGAAAAAAGAGAAAAAGTCGATTTTCTCAAAATCGGCTCTAACGATTTTGATTAAATTTCATTTATGAACATTAATAAATATTCCAAACAAAATGGCTACTCTCAATATTTCGGCAAAATGGCTTTAAGGGCTCCGGTCTGATGCGTAAATTAACATTTTTTATAATAGCTCCGAAACTATTTGAGATATGAAATTACTTAGCATTACAAATATGTATATATATTTATAATACAAATATTTTATTCGAAACATATTTTTATAAAATCAATAATTTTCAATCTATACGCAATTATATATATATTTTTAGCTTTTTGGACATTAAAGCTTAAGTATTGCGATCGTAAAAAAAACTAACCTGAAATGTTGATGGATTTCGACGTCTCATGACCCCCCGAACCCTAAAAAATAGTCTTTGCAATGCCGTCTGTCTGTGTGTCTATTAAAACTTAAAATTAAGGGTAGTTTACTGAAGGGCAAAAAGAGAAAAAGTCGATTTTCTCAAAATCGGCTCTAACGATTTTGATTAAATTTCATTTATGAACATTAATAAATATTCCAAACAAAATGGCTACTCTCAATATTTCGGCAAAATGGCTTTAAGGGCTCCGGTCTGATGCGTAAATTAACATTTTTTATAATAGCTCCGAAACTATTTGAGATATGAAATTACTTAGCATTACAAATATGTATATATATTTATAATACAAATATTTTATTCGAAACATATTTTTATAAAATCAATAATTTTCAATCTATACGCAATTATATATATATTTTTAGCTTTTTGGACATTAAAGCTTAAGTATTGCGATCGTAAAAAAAACTAACCTGAAATGTTGATGGATGTCGACGTCTCATGACCCCCCGAACCCTAAAAAATAGTCTTTGCAATGCCGTCTGTCTGTGTGTCTATTAAAACTTAAAATTAAGGGTAGTTTACTGAAGGGCAAAAAGAGAAAAAGTCGATTTTCTCAAAATCGGCTCTAACGATTTTGATTAAATTTCATTTATAAACATTAATAAATATTCCAAACAAAATGGCTACCCTCAATATTTCGGCAAAATGGCTTTAAGGGCTCCGGTCTGATGCGTCAATTAACATTTTTTATAATAGCTCCGAAACTATTTGAGATATGAAATTACTTAGCATTACAAATATGTATATATATTTATAATACAGATATTTTATCCGAAACATATTTTTATAAAATCAATAACTTTCAATCTATACGCAATTATATGAATTTTTTTAACTTTTTGGACATTAAAGTTTAAGTATTGCGACCGTAAAAAAAAACTAACCTGAAATGTTGATGGATGTCGACGTCTCATGACCCCCCGAACCCTAAAAAATAGTCTTTGCAATGCCGTCTGTCTGTGTGTCTATAAAAACTTAAAATTAAGGGTAGTTTACTGAAGGGCGAAAAGAGAAAAATTTGGTTTTCTCAAAATCTGCTCAAACGATTTTGATTAAAATTCGTATCTAGGCGTTGATTAAGATTATAAATAAACTGGCTATTTTCATTTTCCTATGAAAATGATTTTTAGGGTACTTTACAGAAGCGTTAATTTCCGTATCTCCACAACTATTTGAGAAACTAAACAACTTATCATTGCAAAATTGTAGGACTATTAGAAATAAAAAACTTTTATTTGACATATATTTTTATAAAAGCAACAGTTTCTGAGATATTTGCAAATATATTAATACAATTTTGTGAGCTTTAGTTGTAAACATATACTACTTAAGTCTTAACGCAATAATTCTCCAATGCCATAGAGTAATTAAATATAAGTATCTAAAAAAGTATGTTATTTTTCCTTAAATCTCTTAGGAGAAATGTTTGCATAGCAATGATCTATCTCCATTTTAGACTCAATAGTCAATATTTACATTTTTTATTGGTCAAAATGTATAAATGAATAATTAAATATCAATGCGATGACTTGAAGATCTGCAACACCTTATAAAATGTTAAAACTTTAACCAGAAATCGAAATTTTAATACGAAGTGTTGACCCTTGTGGAAGACATTAAACTGTTTGAAATGTTCTTAGGTGGACAAAGATGCGCCTCTTTTCTCATTGATTCTATATCATTGTATATTATTTTATGCGTGTTCTTATGTGTAGTTGTGATGATACAATGTACATTATTCCGTTCAGAAATCTTACGAGTATATAGAAAGAGAGAGAAAGTCTGTGCGGTGCGCCGTACCATTTATTTTTATACACACAAGAAGTCGTAATCTATTCGTGCGAACGCCACGCATATAAAATATATTGTCTTTGATCTTTATTTATATAAGACTACGATTAAACAATAAGAGGCCTTATCTTTTAAATTGATTATTTAGTTGTTATGTCCACATTTATTTTCCAGAATTTCTGCCTAATCTCAATCATGTTTTGGGTATATTAGTTTTAATCTTAAATTATGAAATTTCAGACAACGTTAGCTCGATATTAAGTTCAATATAAAATAGCTACCCGGCGAAAATATCACTTTTTAAGTATAGCTTACGGCTAATCCCACGTGCCATTTGACTAGTAGATATTTAACCATTAAAATTATTCACTATTATAGGTACTCTTTCACTCTAGATTAATAAAAGAATTATAGTTCAATTTATTACATTAATAAAATACTTTTAAGTTAATAGTATATCACTCTACCTACTAAAGTATGTGTTTTACTTTTATGACGCAAAAAATAACATTTTTTACTACTCCTATAATGTTAGAAAAATGATGGCTGGCACTGTTGAAATTCTGTCTTGCATGCAAACCTTTAAGGACCATTTCGAAAATGTAAGTTTTAAGGTTGTAAAGTTTTGGTGTAGTGTTCTTAATATCACGCCAACGATGGTTACAGTTTTGGACACAGTTGGAAAGATGGTTTTAAAGTCTCAAGGTAACACACCGTATAGAGTGGAGTGTCGATAAGGCACCAGGAATGGCCTTGAAGATATTACCTCATATCGTTCAAAATAAGAAAGAAAAAGAAAGCTTCGCCCCACTAAAAGGAACACGGCTGTTTTCTTGAGAACACAAAAACCCCATTCAACGGCTAGGTAGCACGTATCTCGAATGACGGGAGGGTCTAGAGCAAGAAAAATGCATTAAAGGAATTTTATTTCCTCAAAACTATCTTTTATTGCAACTTTTTTTTTTTTTTTGCTCACATCTGCACATGGATTATAGGAATGACGTCGGGGATTCTCACAACTCATATGAAACACTTTGCATAGTTTTGGATGTAATCTAGATTTTATTTATTTAAATGTTCCAAAGTCAAGCGTGCTAAGTTATTTAAAATAAATTATTTTATAGTGACGGGTTACGATAGTACAGGGTGGGGACGAAACAATCAGACGATTAGTAGTTTGAAAATTAACACTTTGATAAGTAAATATTCATTATCTAAATAAAAGTAAACTACATACCACATTTTTTAAAGATAATGTTACTTAGGTGAGCTTCACTGGACTTTAGGCAAACCCATCACGTTGTTCATAACTTTCCTCAGCATGGATCGTCTAATAATTTCCATCCCACCCTATATTTAGGCCCTATATAAAAATTATCCTGAGTATGATGCTTTATATTCTTACTATATTAACAGTTTAGTCCCGCACGAGTGGGCATGTGAATAAAGACGTTATTTCCGTCTTAGGTGGTATTCTGAGGATAAGCAGGCTGGGTTTAGAGCCCCGGCTGGGTGTGCCGGGGGTATTTTTTCCCTAAATTCCGCCTTCATCACCCTTACCCCTTTAGTGTAAATATGCAGATAGTCAGGATGGTTAGTAAACGTGGAAATAAAAAAACCTATGCTAAAAATGCCAGTTGATTGTGATTATTTCAAGTCAGATTTTTAAATGCCTTTATATAAGCGTTTTTAAACCGGTATGGCACGGCACATTAGTGCCCTGCGAAGGGTCAGAAGGTGTGCCGCGAGAGTTTGGGGGAAGATAAAAGAAAGCGATAAAAAATGTTATGAGTAAAAACAAATCCTTCTTAAATTATTTATGATCAACACTATTATTTTAGTAATATAATCATTATAATTTTAGCTAATGAACCTCTAAACACAATTATAATACACATTTTTTGATGATAAAATCTCTACTTAAAAAACCGCTGGGGTAGCAAACGGTTTTACTGCCATGTTCAGTGTGACATGAGTTGAAAAAACATTATCGTTGTGTTATTAAATGTAAAAACAAGGGAAAGGAAGGAAAATGTTTGAATCTGGGTGGGTGTACAAATGTATTGTTTTGGTTTTCCAATGACCTGTCTCTTCTCATTTGGGTGCATTAATTTTATTCGCCTCAAGTCTAACTCGTAAATAAATCAGTTAAAAAAATATTTAGTTATATCCCATGACCTTTATATTAAAATGAAATTAAATAGATTTCAAGCAATAAATGTAGAAAATAAACACTAACATAAAACAATACACAATGCGAAATGAGCTATTTTTTATTCTCTTTTTCTATATACACCTACAATAGGTTCGTGATGTTCATGTACAATTTAAAACTAGCTATTCAAGGTCAGACCAGAGTAATTCCCAAGCACGCCATTCAATCATTTTGGTGAGGTCTGCAACTGCAATATGAATACGATACTCCCACTAGTTTTGAACCCGTGGCTGTTGTATTAATTTTGTAACATTTTCGCTGACCGAAAACATGGTAGGTAGATTTGTTCGATAACCTCCCCCTTTCTCCAACAGGCATACAGAAAGTGTACACTGTTGAATGGACGCCATCCCAAACTGTCGAGTCAAATATGCGCTTCAACGGAGCGTTCGTTGAGTGAGACCAAAGAAGATTAGTCTACTAATGTTTACTTTTGGGTGAAGATTAATATTAATACGCTTACCTTGAATTTTGCATACTGAAGAAGGGAATTGATTTTCAAAACGGATGTGCCACTTATTATAAAACTTTTACCCCTACTGGCTTAGGGAGGGTGGGAGTATGGGGGAATAATTTGGCCTTATAGCTACATATTTTATATTTACTCCCTAGCCATGAAAAAAAGAACCATTTTCCATATGTGTGGGAGAATGTGATTCATCAGGGAGCGTTGGACAATTTGTGAGTTTGGGTGACTTTAGTTTCAAACAATGTAAATTTATTTGTATTATCCTATAAAATGTAACATTTTTCTCTCTGAAAATCGCTTGAATGCTACCAAATAAAATTTGGTTTTGCCTTAAAAATTTAAATTAAAAACTATTAATGAACTTCGAGAATATTAAATTTTATAAACCTCTTATTCGTTTATTGTTTTTACGGTTTAAACTTTGCTCGTAATGACACTATTCTCAACTAACACGGCTACAACAGAGGCCAAGAAACATAATTAGCATCCGTTTATGTTTCTATTATCAAGCCTTCATCGCCTTCCTCTAACAAAATCGGTCTACCAACTAGTAGCAAAAGGGGTGAGTCTATTGCTTCTACCCTCGCTCAGACGAAGAGAGAAAACTATTTTTGTTAAGGTAATTTAATGCGCATTTTCTAAACCAATTGATTTAATAAACACATGACTTACAAACTAGCTCAATTATAAACCACAATATTCAATCACGATCATAATCATCATCATTATTTCATCACTGTAAAAAGGAAACCTTAATTTCACACACGATAACATTTCTCTGTCATGTTGGGAATCAATCCCAGGACGCTTAGTTCAGTATGCAGACGCACTAACAACTGAGTTAAAGAGTGGGACAGAATCAGGGAGAGTTGTAGGATGAGGAGAAACGAAGACAATTTTTTATTTTTAACCTCGTAAGATATACCGTGAAGCTGTTTGTTTTGGATTGGCATCCATTATCCCTCCAGTTTTGGGAGTAAACTGAACTTTCACGCACAGTCGTAATTCTTTATTCAAATGAGCGCTTCTGTTCGAGATTATTCTAATATATTCGTTTTACTTTGTTATCTTCTTCATCCAACTCTTCCTTCTACCATTCCTTCTTTAACTCCCTTTCCCTTTTTGTTTTCTCATTGAGAACTAAGTCCTCTTTGGGAGCTGTAAATGTAAACAATTTTCAAGCGTTTCTAAGTGCAAATAATTGGAGATAAATAAACCAAGGGACTGTTTTCCTTTTCACTCTTTTTGAGGTTTGCCTGTCATCGGCGTTGAGTAAATATGTCAACATTTGTACAGTAAATAGGGACAGATCAAGAGGATTTTACCTTCCAATTAGAACTAGTATTATTAACAATCTTGCTAATTTTATATAACAGGCAACTTCCACAGGTAATATTACCAAGGTTTAAGCGCAAAATGAACATTAGGAACAAATTTAACCTGAGGAAACATGTGCATCTCAAAGCATGAATTTCAAAATTTTAATTTAGTTTTTTTCATTAGCTAAAAACGGGATTAGAAGAAATAAAATTAAGAGATTTTTTTCTGTATCTTTGAAGCATATAAAAGTATTGCCTGAAGTAGCCACGCAATATATTGCGTGGCTACCCCGGGCAACGCCAGGTACTTCTGCTATTCTCAAATAATAATAAAAAAGATAAAAGCAGAATATATAAACTTAATTTATGTCTTATAGAAACGAGATTCATAGTACGTTAATTAAGTCTTGAGGTCTTATTAATAATGAATTAGTTCACAGTGATATATAATAATTATTTCTCTCACCCCTTGAGGTATCTTGAAGTATTTTTTATTCATTTTAATTACTTCATTGGAGTGGAGACCTACTTATATTGAAACTTGCTAATGACATCGCTTAAGGTGTGACTGAAGAAATTATATTCTTCATAGGTTGGGAAATTTCTTAAATCATACAGAATAAGATAGAATTAGTAATTGGGATGAATTAAACATCGAGAAAGTTTTTTTTTAGGAGGGAAAGTTGGTGGGGAGGGGGTAGGGAGGTTGTTAGCTAAATTCAACTTTCTGCTCTTAAAGATTTAATGAATTTTTGGACCTTGATAATATTAAAAATTAATTCATTTTAAGAACAGGGCAAAAATTAATTCGTCGTTAAAGAAGAGTGGATTATTTAACATTTAAATGTTGGGTTGAAGTTCTAAATTAGTGCGATGGAATAAGAATTATGAATAGTTTAGACGAGTGGATAAAGCCATTGAAAATTAAATTATGGTTTGGGTTTACAAAATATTGCTTTTATTTACACAATAAATGTGGCTCTCAATATAAGTATATATTTCTGAAAGTTGACATTACACAATTATTTGAGGTATTTAGAATCACTGGTACAATAATTTAAAATTATTGTTACGTAAGCTTGTATCCAACTAGCAGAAATACGTGGCGTGACTACCCCGGGAAGCGCTTTTATTTATTTATTTACTTATACTCTACAAATTTCATACCTTGGCCGGTCTTACAGTTTGAGAGTTAATTATGCTAATATTATTCTAGATATTGTCAGAGGTTGAGTAGTACAAATATTGAGACTTATTGTTAAAACTAATTTATAATAGCCTAATGTTGGGGAGTTTGGGTTAATACAGGGGGAGTTTGGTAGAGGCCAATCTATGTTAAAATCACCAGTTAAAATAATATCATAATAAATAAGTAAAAATTAGTCAAAAAAAGCGTTTCTATTATTTTAATTTCTTAGTACGGAACAGTCGGTGGTTTGTATATAACTCCAAATGTGGGCTTTACATGTTTATAGCTAATTTATACCCACAGTTATTCTATTTTTGAAAAAAAAGTTGAGAAATATATCTAGATTGATTGTTGTGTACCAACATATTTGACTTTAGATAAATACAAACACCACCTCCAGCTCTTACGCCTATCCTGTCACGTCTTATTAATTTGTATCCAGAAATATATAAGGGAATCCGCTATTATTTCCCGCAGCCAAATTTCAGTAACTGCACAAATATCTGTATTGTTACTCAATAAGATATCTATTAACTCATCAATCATCAATACTGTATTGTTACTCAATAAGATATCTATTAACTCATCAGTCATCAATACTGTATTGTTACTCAATAAGATATCTATTAACTCATCAGTCATCAATACTGTATTGTTATTCAATAAGATATCTATTAACTCATCAGTCATCAATACTGTATTGTTACTCAATAAGATATCTATTAACTTATCAGTCATAATACTACAAACTAGAGATTTAAAATTCAGATGTGTTATACGGAAATTTGAGACAGTATCTGAAGGTAAATACAATATATTATTTGTGGGTGTCAACGACATGGTAGGGGGAGTTTGTGTGGCTAACTGGAGGGGTTGGAATGCCAAGCCATTGTTATTGTCCTGCATAAAGTATACCAGTCTGGGGTATAATTTGCTGAGGCCATGTTTCCAAAATTGAACATTGTGAAATTATCTAATAAGTAGACAAAAATAAGAAATTAAGATTGAGCACTTATAGTTGATAAGTAAAGAAGTAAAGAAATGAATCAGTTAAAGCTAAGACTAATATAATTTATCCAAACAACTTGAACTAAAATTGAATAAAATTAAATGAAGGAATAATTTGTTTAAACTTAAATTTCTTGGTGAAATACGAGTTTTGTTTAAATAGGACTAAGTTAATCAAATGACAAATTTCAGAACAATAAATAAAAAATGCTGATAACTAAATATTAAATTAAGTAAAAGAATGGTGTTATTGTTAAAATAAGAAAATAAAATAACTTCTGTTATTGTTAACATAAGAAACAACCTTACTTGATTCTGTATAGTTCTTTTTGGAAAGTGATCTTATATTTGAGCTCACTTTTTCCCTTCAACAATTTATTCTTGCGAAATACTTCACCCTTGAATCGGTAGCTGTTGAACTTCACTATTATCGGCTGGGAAATTCCCTCCCGCCTTATCCCAACACTGTGGATTATATCACTATCAACGAGGGAAAGATCCACCTCCATTTTCTTCGCCGTTGAAAGGACCAACACCTAAGTTTCCTCTTTGGGGACTCTTGAACCCCAAAAATTCAATTACTCGAACGTCGTTGATATTTCACCATTGCATAATCTCGTCTTGCGCATTCCTGTCGTAGTGATGCTATTCCCTTCACTGTCGACAAAAGTTTAAGTTTCAGGTCTTCAGCACTGCGGTCATTAAAGCCCATTGTTTCTTTGAGAACCTCAACTAATCTTCTTGTAACTATTTAAGTTACACCTTCAGTGATTTCTTCTCTTTGCTTTGTAGACTTCAAGGAATCGGCAATTGCTTCTTGTACCGCCAGATAAATATGGGAATGATCTTGTTCACCCCTGGTTTCACACACTCTTTCAAGTACAACTTGAGCGTCAGTCGACTGTCTTTTGATTGAAGATTCAGGCCTACTGTATATCACACTATGATGTCACGGCAACTCTGCTGGCAGTGATGCCGGCTACAAAACAAAGAAATAAAGGGTGCAATACACACCTGGAATCGCTGCCAGTCAGGTCAAGATGCCAGTATAGGTGACGAGACACTGTACTAATGGCAGCGCTGCCATAAGAAAGCACGGTCAGGGTGGCAGGCCCCACAAATGTCAACAGTGCTGTCAGCAGAGCTGCCGTGGCATCCTAGTGTGATTATAATAGCCCTTATTTTTACTTGCCATTATGCAGAAATAATAATTTTATTGATTTAAACGTATTAGCTGTAAATTCACAAGAACAACAACAGCTGAATTTAAAAGAACTTCTTGCACTTCAGAATTAGGTAGTATTTATTTTTAAAACCAACGCAAAAATTACCTACTTTAACAATAAACAGCGAGGGAAAACTATACACTCTACTCTTAATATTCACTTAATAACTTATACTGTACTTAAACTATGCTTAATATGCTCTTAATATTTTTTGCTTGAAAAAAAATATATATATATATTTTCGTTTTATTTTCTTCGCGCCAGTCTTAATGAATTTAAAAAAACTATCAAAAATTTAAATTTCCAACTTCGAGGTGCATATGTGCTCAGGAAAATGAATTTAAAAAATTTAGTCCTCTTCATGGGGTAGATATCGCACAATGCCCATGTCAAACAGTCAAATGAACTTTTCATTTTATTTATATAGATGGGCCACTTAAATGAGAACCCAAATTCGTATTCATTTCAGTAGTCTCAAGGGAACATTTTTATCTTGGCAATCTTGGGGACATCATCATCATCATTATCAACTGTTTCCAGCCTTTGGCCGGGTCAGTTTAGTAAAATGTTTCCATCTTCCTTTGTCCTTCCACCATTCTTCCTCCTATAATTTATTTAATTCTTATGCTCTCACTTGAACACTTTCTGTTATCTGCTCCTCCCTTGTCTTACTTGGCCTCCTTTGCGGTCTTTTCCCTACATGCTTCATTTTCAACATTATCAATAGCATCCTCTGCTTCTCCATCCTCATTACAAGCTCATACAATCTCAGTCTTGCTTCCTCTACTATCTCATGTACTCCCTGTACCCCTACTCTTTCCCGGATAGCTTATATAGTTCGGGAACAACCACTCTAAAATCAATGAAATGAAAAAGATAATTGCCATTTAAATGTCACGTAATACATTATAGTCATATTTTTTATATTAGTGTTTACTAACTTACTCTCCACCCCACCTTCCAACCCTTCTATCCACTCACCCTCATAATTTTTTTTTTTTTTTATGTTTAATTCATACCAATTGTGGACGGTAATCTAGAAATTATTGCGTAAAATATATAATTTGACATGGTTAGTGAGTTTAAATATTTAGGATTAATAACTAGCAATAATGCATTTTTTTAGCACTGCGTTTTATTATTCATTTTAATTTTATGCTAATAATGATATTAGAGTGGAAATTAGGAATGAGCTACAAGATGGGGATAGGGGGCTCTTTTTATAAGTGTGGCAATGAACTTTCAAGTTCATAGTGTCATATAATAATAAATTAAGTATTTTGGAAAGTGTCAAAAGTTAAACCTATGAAATGGAGCGAAATATATAATTAAAGTGGTGAACTAGCCTAACGCACGATTAAAGCCAAGAGTTCAAGGAAAAAAAATTCAGAATAAGTGAGAAATACTCGTCACTGGCTATGATTATGTGTTTTATTGCCAGAATTTACATTTAAACTTTTAAGCATTCGATTTGACTAAAACATTTTTATAATCAATCATTTTAAGTTTGGTTGATTTAGTTATCAATTCGGGGATAAAATCACTCGTGGACATAAGTCCTATTTCGGGTAAAAAATGGTCACTATTGTATTCGGATTACCATAGTAAAGACCTCATCTCGATATTCAAAACATTTTTAAATAAAATCTAATGTTTTATACGTCTTTCCGTGTGCTACGCACTTGTCACTTTTGACATTGTCAACATAAATATTGTGAGCAACTTTTGTCAATGTTTAGACTACATTTATTTTCTTTATCTTATAAAATATTATCTATGTTGCGTTCTGACTTTATAGCTGATAACGCCAAAGTCTAAACATTCAATCAAACATTAGTACGCTCCAAAAGCTAGCTGCTTAATTTAATGTAAAGAAGTTTACGGCAAGTTAAACCACATTAAAGGAGAGGGAAAATAAGACAACTTCAGTGGTAACTGATATTCTCATAGGTAAAACAAGCCCCGGTAGACATGGGCGGTATTTGTAAATTGACTTCTCACACCTTATCTCATACACACTATCTACTCTGTTAAAGAGGCCTGGGCTCGACTCCCAGCTTAGCCGATAATGTATCATTAATTCATTTCGACCATGGGACAGAATACTTCGTCTGTTTTAACAGTATTAGGTTAATTTGTGAACCGTTTGCCGATTTGATTAATGAGTTCAGAAAGTTCCCGTTAAAAATACCTTTGAAAACATTTAACTCCAACCTCCCCTGTGCAGCGTACTAAATAATTCCCCTTGTTAGAACATTATTAATTTAAAGTTATTATAACTAAGTTTTCGTATCTTTTAAATGGGAGTATAAAAAATACCTCACCACAAACTGTGTATTAAATGAGTTTATAGCGAATTCAAAATACTTTGGGCTCTCATTTACATTTTTGGAAATTATTATTTTTCCTATTGTTATTATTTTGACAGAACACATTGTAAACACATGATAGTCTTGTTTGGTATAATATGTTGTGGCACTAGTTACTTATATGTAATCGACAAGGATCTATAAGTATACCTATTTTTACATCTATTTAGTAGTTCACAAGAATAAAACTCATAAACAAATTTAACCGATTTATTAACATATGTTGTTTAAATGTAGTTTATATCAAGCATACATTATTGTCTTATATCTGTTATTGACATTAGCATTTCAATTTATTATTGAGTAAATTATATAATTGTATGTAACTTAATGACTACACCGATAGTATATTGTAGCATAATAATACATTTTTTTAAAGTATTAAATTGTTAAGTATCTATTATGATATTCAACAAGGAATTCAAATGGCAAACAACAAATAAATTCAATATTTCCCATTTCTTCCTCTTGCTCACAAAAACAAAAAATACGCAAACACCGAAAAACGCTCATCAACTTCAAAACTGACACCGCGTACCGAATTGAGCATGCAAGGGGAACCAGACCCCGAATACAAAATACCGATTTATAGAAAATGGGAGCCTACCTTCTCTGCTAGGGAAAGTTTCTTCAAGGAAAGGGTGCAGTTATGCGAAGGGACTAAGTATCCAGGAACTTACAGAACTTTATCCCACCCCCTCCCCAACAAGTAATCCTGCAGGACGGTTTGGGAGAGGGGCAGATAATGTTTTGGATTGGGCTATGGAAAAGGGTGAGAGGAGAGGTGGCAGAAGCGCTAAGCCCCCCAAGTAACTGTCGGGCTGTCCGCTTTCCGACTCGACCCCGACACAATCAATACGACACTTCACATTTCCTGGCCATGGCGCTTCCGTTCGGTTCCCCCTTACCCTTCTCTTTCCTCCCCCAACGACACCTTTCACAAACTCCTTCCTCGTCATAGGTGCGCTACGGAATCCTCTCCTCCCACATGGCTTGACGTTCATGAAGTTGGACCTCAGACTTTCAAAAATAATGTTTTGATGAATGAAATCATTTTGTCTTCCGTATTGTTCTGCTTAAAGTTCAGGTTTTTTTTTTCTTTTTTGGTAGGCCCTTAATGTTATGTTAACATAGAGGAAGCCAACTTCACGTTAGATCCTCCACTTTTCAAAATTGACATTTTTATGGTTGTGATAATTTGTCCTGGGTTGTTACGCAAATATTTTTGTTTGTTCCGCATTTGTGCTTGCACAAATGAGAAGTGAACCTGTGGCATGCTTATAACCTGAACAGGTAGATACGCTGATAAAAAACAAAAAAACTCGAGGCACTTTGGGTCTACTTGTGAGTTAGCTCCATCGGTTTTATTATTTATTTATTTTTGCGATTGTTCACTCCTCATTTGTTCCAGATTGTTCTGCAAATTGTTCACTGCTTTACTCGTTGATTAGATAGCCTGGTGGTATATTGAGTCTATCTATATTAGGAATGTAGGCAAGTGACGGCTAAGAGAAGGTAAACATTGGCTGAAAGTATTATTAGAAACTCTTAATAGTCATGATGATTACTTTTATTGATAATATAGTATTACTAAGCACAATCATTATTTCCGACTAGTTTGACATTAGTGATTTTCAGCCAACGTTTTGCAATAGTTAACACTTACCTACACTTCTATCATAGATGGAGTATAGCTTACCATACTAGCAGAAGAGTAGGGCGCGCAATAGAAAAAGTCCCGTCTCTATTCGATGAGTACTTTTTGAATTGACTAGCATCAAACAAACAGCTATACAATCAAATGTGAGGACCAATTTAGAGTTTTATTATAGGTATGGATTAAAGCTAAATACACATTTATGTTCGGTTTCTGTCCCATATCTACCAATTACTAATTAATGCTCACATGACCAAAATCTGCAGTAAATGAATTGCATGGTGTGATTATACAAGCCTTATTCATCAGCTTACCCAAAATATGTTAAATATGTTAGCAATGAAACATTTTGTAAATATTTGGTGTCTTACTATGTACAAATATGATTAAACCTGAATTATTAATCATTTATTTCCAACATAAAACATTAAAAATAATATTAAAATATAGATTCAACTTGGAGAATATTTCATTTTCAATTAGGCTTCACTGTGAATCTAAAAATGGACATCACACACTCATGTATATATTTATGAGGGTGTGGAAGTCCAATTTATAATAAAGGACATATATAAATATAATAAAATAAAGGATATATTTTAATACACGTGTATCTTATTTGTGGGTACAATTGAATCAAAATCGTACAAGGTATTTAGTTGTTGGGTTTGATGCTCCAAATTAAGTCTCATCAGTCACCATTCACTATTGGATATTAATATTGTACCTGCGTTCGTTACCAGCCTGCACTGAGAAGATATCAGACGATAACTAAATTAACCCTTCCACATACAATAATAATAGAAAGATAAAATCTTATTAAAATGTACATAACCACGTTTAGTAAAGGAATTTACTTAATTTTTTTAGAAACACTAATTACTATAATGCATAAAATGTTCAACCGACATGTATAATGTTAAGAAAAATGATAAAATGTTTCAAATTGTGTGGTTTTGCTTCTTTTTAGACACGTCTATAAATAAAAAAAGATTATTAATATATTTGTCTATAATTTATCTTACTAATATTATAAATGCGAAAGTTTGTGTGTTTGGATGTTTGGATGTTTGTTACTCAATCACGCCAAAACTGCTGAGCGGATTAGAATGAAACTTTGTACGTTGGTAGGGTATGTCCTGGAATAACATATAGGACTATTCCCAACCTTTGATATTACATTAATTTTACAATACTAATGTTTAAACTAAATATTGTGATTTTAATTTAATTTTACGAGTAAATATGAATGTGATTATAACTAAAATATTATTTTACCTCACCATTTTTTAAAGTTAGTCAAGATCAGTTCAAAACGAAAATTTGTCCTACCAACAACTTTACCAACTTACGGAAAAAAAAAATCTCTCACCTTTTAGTTCTGTAGAAATATTTTGCAGGTTAGATGGTGCTGCCAGTCATTTGCTATTTTTATGATAAAAGTTGAATAGTATTTTTTTTTTGTAGGTTGGTAGAGTATGTCCTGGAGCAACATTACATTTAATTTTACAATAATAATGTTTAAACTTTTCGTATTTAAGAGATAAGTGATATATTGTGATTCTAATTTAATTTTTACGAGTAAACATGAATGTGATTATAATTGAAATATTACTAACTTTATATTACTTTACCTCTCCTATTATTTCATTTATTTATTTATCTTACTAATTATGAAGGTAAACATTTAAAAAATTTGAATTAATGATTGATAACTTAAATAATATATATTTATTTCACTACGAAATATTTAAAAGTGAAAATTAAAATGTTTAAGTAAAGATAGCATCATACGGCAAAATTATTTACAGCTAGAACTGATAAAAACGCAGAGATATTTGAAAACAATAAAGTTTGATTTATGACCAAAACAGTTAAGTTAAAAATTAAAAGATGTAATCAATTATTGCAGGCGAAGCCGTGACGGGTAAAAGCTAGTTGAGTTTATAACTATATCGCTTATTTTAACTTGGATAATTCCAAGAGTACACTATTAAAATAAAATTGTAAGAGGCTCTTTCGCTGTCAACGATCACTTTTTACATTTTATTGATGCACTTTATGATAAATTATCCTGAAGCAAAATATTTTGTGTTTAATAATTTAATATTTACTAGTCTAGTTATTTTATTATTTTAAGAACTTTAATGATTTATGTCAACGTCATTGGACGAACAGAACTAGACTATACTAATATGCGTTGTCAGTTTTTTTAAACTAGTTTCAAATTACTTTGTTTTACTGAACATAAAAAGATGTTAGTTCGCTTATAGGTGCTTATGTCCAGAATACTAATTTAGAGGAACGCACTTACTAGACTAATAAAGATAAAAAAACAAACAATTAAATTATAACAGGAAGCATAGTTAAAAAAACATTAGCTAGCCTAACACTAGCTGGCGTATGTCAAAACAAAAAATGTTTTTTATCAAAAAATTAACTTCACCCTAAACTAATTTAGCGTAAACTGAAATTTTTGGCATGAAAGGAAATCTTCAACTTGTTTAAGTTTACCACTCTATATATCATGTTTAAATAAATTTTACACAAACTATATTTCTCAAAAAATAGTTTTGTTTAAAACATGTTTTAAAGAGTCATAGGGCCTAGACTTGATTCCCTGTAGTACCATACCAACTTCCTGTCCCCTCCTTTGGTTGAAAAATATAGTGAGCCTACTTGCCGTGAATATTGGATGCACAAACTTTGTTTTGTATTTCAAATTTATTTTCAGTAATTTAATTTTTTACTTTGTTTCGACCCCTCAAATAAAGAAGTATTGTAATCGTCAGAAAAATTGAACTCGATATTTTGATAAATGACGACCTTTTATAACCCTCTGAAACCAAAAAAGTGATTTTTGCTATGCCATCAGTCTGTCTATCTATATCTCTGCCTAGAGCCGAAACCCTTTTACCGATTAGGCTAAAACTTAGTATCTAGGGTTTTCATAGGGCTCCCCCCGGAAGGATTTTTAGAATTATATATCTAACCCTAAAATTAGGAGTAGCTTACTGAAGAGGAAAAAGAGAAAAAATCCACTATGACGATTTTGATTTAATTTTATATCTAGACACTGTTTGGCATTATAAACAAAATGTTAATTTTAATTTTTCCATGAAAATGATTTTGATGGTACTATAATTATATTAGCGAAATTTACAATTTCGATACTTTCTCCATAACTATTTGCGATACAACATAATTTATCACTGTAGAGATTTAATACTAAGTTATTAAATATAAAACTCTTTTGTTTAAATATATTTTTCAAAAATCAATAGTTTCTTAGCAAAAAGCCAATATAATATATATAAATATATTATTTTTTTCTTCCAAGTCTTTGAAAATGAAATTGAGTGTTATGCTCTTTGGTGGTCAAAGATGTTCCTCTTTTCACAATGGTTTTGTAACAGTGTACTATATTATTACATTAATGCTTTTCGGTGAAGTGTTTCTTCAACTGTGTATATGATCTAGTTTCACAAATTTTACGAGTTTTTGGTAAATGTCTTTATTTTAGGATTAAAGAGAGGAAAAGTCACCATTTATAAAACTCCGAATGTATACATTTAAAGAGACATGCACAAAGCATCAAAAGAAAACAAAAACTATTTCTAGCTAAAATAAACTCATTAAGGTGAGAATGTAAGGAAAGCGAGTTAAGGGCAGTGGTTTTGAAGTTTCTATATTAAAACATTTTGTTTGACTAAAATAAATAAAATATTGCTCTAGTATAAACATAGTTTAATTTAATTAACGTGGTGATATCAACAGTGGTTGAATATCTGTCATGAGCATAGCGGCTTTAGATAACAAACTTTTTAAATAAAGAGAAAAAGTTGTCATTAAATTCCAGGACATCTTCGAAAGATATTCAAGAATTGTTGAAGTCACCAATGAAGAAAATTAATCTCTATGATTCTCTGTAGAAATACTTGATATATATTGTCCAAAAAAAGTTTTGCTTTATAAACTGGAAAAAGATTGCCCTTAATTTGCATTCCTTGCATTCCCACCTTAACTTATTAAAACCTCAAATCATATGGGAATTTTCTAGCAAAAATAGTTTGAAAATGTTAGATTGCTATTTTTTGTGGATTTGTAATTGAACTATATTCTTTATTTATAACGCAAATGTAGGATATCTTCATTCATGAGATTAAAACCTCGATTTCTTACCTTTTGACCTTTAATTAGGAGAATAAAGAATAGAAGCAAAAACGGCACTTTAGAATATTCATCTACATTGATGAGAAAAACAACAGCAAAAATGGAACACTTATTTTCTTTCCTCCTTAAAAAGGTAAAAAAAATTTTTTTTTTGTTTTCGTCTTAGCCTATTTACTGTAAGATCTCAAGACTTCTTTAAGTTGTTATTTTACCGTCTTCTCTCCCTCCTGTTTTCCTCCCCCTCTCTTTTCTTGCATTTTCCACCGAACAGAAAATACTTATGGCCTGTAGTTTTCCAAAGTTCACTTTGGAAAGTTCTCTCCCGTTCTTTCTCCTTATTATATAAACTCCGCTTCGTACTTAAAATAAAACACTGCTTCACAATATTACTAGAAGAAAAAAAAAACAAGTCTAAACTCATAAACATCAAACTCTTGTCGGTGGTAAATTAAGACAAAATGTATCTAATTGTTTTGGATTCAGATATTCAAATGACAAAATATTGCAAGGAGAAATTAAAAGATGTAATAAAAGCAAAGAATTTCTTTGTTTTAAACTAACAAGCCTCCATATGAGCTTGATTCGAAAATATTATTTTGGAGAATGGAGCACATATTTTCAATAATTGTTGATAGCTTTTATATTACAGACCTAAATTGAAAATGCATTTGATTACCTAAACACAAAATAACTTTATTGACCCTAACCAAAAAATATTTTTATAGTTACAATCATGTACCAAATTGGTGTTTAGAGACTTAAAAATCGAACCATGTGTATTAAAATTATAATAAACATCAAACATTTCTCCTAGTTTTGATTTTAAGACATAATCATGATAGACGTGGTAGAATGGGTTTGCTGGTGGACCAAACCCCTCCTAGGATCCATTGGATCTTGTTAAGAGGGAGACAGGAAATGTAACGTGAGAAGTTTGATAAAAAGTCCAAACGGGGACCTTAAATGAAGCTAGCATTCGTTTTCATTCGAAGGGATGTTTGAATGTAATAATTTGTGCTTGTCGTTAAATAGAACTAACCACCGTACCACAATTTTTATAAATATATCCTTAGCTCCCTTAAATAAGTAAAATTTAAAAAAAATTGATTGTCAAATTTACTAAAACAATTTTTTTTAAATTTTGATAACTGGTGATTTCAGCGCCAACGTGCTATTTTCAAGATTCCTTGATACACCTTACTATTGATTGTAAAATATGTGAAAATGACTACGTATAGTTTTTTGGAACAATATCACCGATGGTAAAATATCATTAAGAACCAACAAATCAGTTCGATTTTAATAAAATACAGAAAATTCCGTTTTATGAGAAAATATCTACTCTCAGTAATAATTTATTATATCAAATACTGGGATTGTATGTTTGAACTTCATTTTATAACGTGTCTAGCAGAGTAATGAAGCACGTTGTCAGTTTTGAAATCAACTCCAAACTAATTTTTAAATAACTTTGACATGAACATTATGCTCATCTATTAAAGCATGGCCTTAATTAATCAACTACTGGGCTATCCGCAAACTAACACTATTGGGTTAGGAACGAAGATGGGATAATTTTATTTTGATATGAAGTGTACCCCTGTCTTTTGAGAAGGAGATAGAGAAAATATTTGGGTGAGAAAAAAAAGTAAAATCTGCTGGGATTCGAATCCCAACCTCTCCGCCACCGGAAAAACAGACAAACCAAGAGTAATATTCTCATATTTGTGCCTACTGGGGGAGTTTTATTCTTCCTTGATAGACATGCCCGCATAAGGGGCCCAATCGCATTAGATTTGGTTGCCATCAATGAGGATACTGGCCGCGTAAATTGGGGCTGGTTTTTCGTATATGCTTCCCCCATAATCATTTTTATTTTATTTCAATTCTTTAATGTCCACTTTCTGACCCAAATTATTATATTACACACGACTTAAAAGCGTACTTACATATAGTACATACATAACATCCAGTCCCCAGCCATTAATTCATCACTGTTAAAGGGGAAACCCACATTTCACCAATGATACATTTTTCGGTCATGCCAGGAAATGAACCCAAGACCCTTAGCTCACTATACAGACACGCTACCAACTGAGATAAGGTGTCGGACTCCCCACAATCTGTCCACACTATTGTGGGTGCACGTCTAAGCTACCCAAAATTCCCTCCCCTTTGATTAAACCGTTAATAATCCAAGTTCTAAACAGATTAGTTAAAAATAACACCTAACGACGTTTAATGAACGCTGTTAAAAGAAGATTTCGAGAGCTGATGTAGCCTAAAAACAAAGATACAAGCCCGGGGAAAACTCCCAACAGAGACAACAATTGGAACGAAGCTTTGTGATGCTAGAAGTACGTTGTGGTGTAATTAATGTGATCCCACTCATGGGTAGGTGTGCATGTACTCGTGAGTGTGTGTGTGTGTCTTGTACAACCCTAGGGCGCAGTGCGCGCGCATCAGCCGGAAGTGAGAGGAAAAGAGGAAGGAAAGAGGGAGTTCTGTTAAGTTCAACCTTAACACAGGAAAAGTAGCAGCGTCAAAGAGAAAAAGACAAAAGAATAGCAAAGAGATGTAAGAGGTAAATGAAAATTGGGAGAGAGAGAGAGAGAGAGAGCGTGGTGTGTGGCGAGTTGAGGGGGGGTGGGGGTAGAGGGGGAGAATAAAACCATTTTCTTTTAAATGGCACGGGAGCGGGAAAATCAGAGCTAACAAACAAATTTCCATAGAGTTTGAGACTTTGAAGTTGTTGAGTTTCCGTTGTGTTGATGTCTTGGAATCTAGTTAGGAACGTTTATACGGACTGACAGGAATAGAGTAGCAAGAAAGAAAGACAAAGAAAGATAAAAGGAGAAAGAGATAGTCTTCATCAAGTTTCTGACAAGTAGGGGATCTCGTTGGAGTATCAACACCTTGCATCAACGAGGAAATTCCCAAAGTAAATAATTAACTTTGTCTAGTAAAATACATTTAAGGAGCTGCTTAAACATTTTATACGGTTACTTGGCAGATGAAGGTTTGCGTGTAAAACAGATTTTCTTGATTTGACAAAAATAAAAAAAACTCTTATTGTTCTACCAAACAAATATACGTTTTTTTTAACAATCTGTTTTCCAGACTCTAACAAGAAATATTTACTAGCTCCTAGGACCACAATTGATCATTGTGAACCCCAAATCGTCACTGGAAGACATCCTTTTTTGTTGGCACGTCAGCTAAACATCAAGGCCAACATCTCAGCTCAGTCGGTAGCGTGCCTGTTTACTGAGCTAAGGGTCCCGGGTTCGATTCTTGGCATGGCCAAAAATGTTATCATTGGTGAAATGAGGGCTTCCCCTTTCATGTGATAAATTGACGGTAGGGGGCTGGATGTTGTGTCTGTTCTAGATTTAAACAAGTTTATTGTGTGCTGATAAATCAGTCGGTTCAGAAAGTGCACGTTACATACTTTAAATAAATTAGATGAACATTACTAAACGTCAGGATTATCTAGTCTTGTTTGCTAGTGATTGAGTGGTCTGAGTTCGAATCTCAGCCTGGTGTATTGGGAGGGTTTTTTCCCCCTAAATAATTTTCTACTTTCCCTCCAATCGAGTGCAAGTACATTTCTTCTCAATGTAACCATCTTCCTTCCCAATCCAGTAGTGTAATTAAAATGAGTACAGCCCGAACGCGTAGTAAGACTGAGTGGGCTTAGGAAAAATAATGGGAATACAGAGATATCATATTAGTTTTGTTACTTTTACTAATCAGAGTCTCGCCCCAGTGGTCGTATAGTATAAGGTGTCATTCTCGTATCCTCTTGACTCAGATTAGCTAGTTCAGGACCTAAAGCACATCTACACAAAATATTAATATTGTTATTTGTAAAATAATTTCAATTTAAGTTTACTTTAGTTCACGCAAAAATGGTGATTATTATTATAGTCTGATCGCTATTAAAGAAACTTTTCGAAAAAATATGAATAAAATGTAGGATAGCTGCCATTGACCACATGGGGCAGTTGGAGAACATATGCCTTGAGGTATAGCTACAATAAAGTAGATCTACAGTAAATACACACTGGGTAGTTGGTGTTAGGAAAATACGACCACTTTACCCCCTCCCCCTCTCAATATTTATAATATTTTACCATATTTTCCTATATTATTTTATAAACAAATCAAAATTGAGAAATTCATAGAAAGCTACTTGATGTAAGTATGTGTGTATCAAAGTACTTTCAATAATGTTTTTATCTGTCAGGTACTGTCTTTTTTCTTGTGATCCTACTATACTTTTTTTCTTGGTAGTTGGTTTTAGAAAAATATGACCACATTCCCCTCTCCCCCCTCTCAATATTTAAAATATTTTACTGTAATTTTTTATATTATTTTATTGACAAATCAAAATTGAGAAATTCATAGAAAGCTACTTGATGTAAGTATGTGTGTATAAAAGTACTTTCAATCATGTTTTTAACTATCAGGTATTGTCTTTTCTCTTGTGATCCTATTATAGTTTTTTTTTGCACCGCATTTATCACCTGTCAAGGATATACGCATTTAATTATGCCGATGAGCTAGAACAGAGGAAATTAGTATTTTGAGGGAATGTTCCCGCATTTGCGTGGAGGGAAAGTAGAAAACTATTTAAGGAAAAATCTTCCTTGGCCGGGATTCGAGCTTCTACCTCTCTGTCACAAAATAAGCAAAACTAGATGATACCAAACTTTGGTCCGCGTGCCTACAGTTGTGGGTTTTACTTTTGTAATGTATTGAATTTTAGTATAAGGTTCTTCCTGTGTCGATCCAACTATAATAATATTAGTTAATAGTTTATTACTTATTATAAAGCTTTAAAGACCCGCACTTTTCCATTTGACCTCTTAAAAAATAAGATCCTAGTATTCATCCAGGTTATATTATAATAGATTAGGGACGCATAAGGTAGAATTTTAGTGGAAATGTATCCGCATTGTCGTGGAGGATTTGACCTCATCCCTCCCCCACTCCCCACCCACATCCCCCAATTAATTTCGTGTGGGTTGCATAGCGATATCTCAAGAAATCGCTAGCTTCCTTTCTCTCTTTGTTCTTTTATCACTCTCGCTACACACGTTCTTTTGCGTGTGGTATAACCTCTCCCTTGGCCTACGTAAAAACCCTGTGACAAACACCTCATTTCCATAGCTCAGTGGGACTCTAAGAAACACTACGGGACGAAAGTCGACCAAATAAGAAAATGTACCCCTCCTTTCCCCAGTAAAAAAATAGCTTGGAAAAAAAGGGAAATTGTTGGAAGAAAGTGTGTGTGTGTATATAGGAACGAAAGAGTTTTGTTTTTTCTCTTGACTCCAGTAGAAGTGTGGTCTTGGGGGTGATTACACCTGTCAACCCTCAGAAAACTTTACCACCCTTGCCCTCCTAGCCCCTCCCCTTAAAACCCTTCAGCTTCCTTTCACTCCTTTTACCCCAACATGGTCTAAAGATATCTTAGCATCCCCTAGCCCCCTTCAATAGTTTTATCCAGGTTTAGAGATAAACTTGAGGGCAACTGAAGTTTCAATTGTTTTGTTTTCAACCTGACTCCTTGGTTCTCACGGAGTAAAAACACTTTTATTTGAAATTTGTAGCAACTTCAGCAGTTTCAACTTAGGCATAATCTAGCACCTCAGCCTAGTCGATAACGCGTCTATCTACTATTCCTAATGTTGCGAATTCAATTCCTGCCATAAGCGAAAAGCTTATCTTTGGCGAAATTGGGGTTTATCCTTTTACAATGATGAATTGAAGTGTCGGGGTGTTTTTGTATGTTTGCAAAGTATATATGACATATGAATGTGTGTGTGGTATGATTGTGTTGATATACAGGTTGGTGCATGGGAACGGGTGATTTTGATAACTGTGTAATACAACTTTAAATCATTTTAATTTACCTACAAACATGGCTATCTAAATGCTACAGCTATGTAATTTATCACTTACTTTACATAAAAGTCATTTCTTAAAGATAACATCCTTGAGATGGCCACCTTCCCTTCTCATGTGATCCTGCATTCCTGCATTCGTGAACGCAAGTTCGTCGAAACTCGCAGCAACGTCTCAATCGAGATCACTTCAATCTCTTAATGAATCCTAGTCTTCAGTTCATTCATGCTTTGAGGACAGTGAGCAACCAATAGAAATTTTAAAAGTTCCCATAAAAATAAATCACACACCGAAAGATCTGGTGATTTCACGGGTTAAATTATATCGCCATTCCTGGCCCCCTAATTTTGAAACTTGCGAAAATATTCGCTTGCGAGCTAGCTCGAAACTCATGAACTCGCAAATCGCAGGCTGTACTAAAACAGAGCTAATTTTGAAAGGTTTCTACTATCGTGCGAGTTGGTGTAGTGTTGTTTCGCTTGCGAATGAGTTTTCAATCCGACAACACTGTAAAACCATGACGTGTGCCAAAGGATTGAGGCGATGAGATGCTACAACACGCCATTATACAAGATACGTAACTGAAAGTAAACTCTATTATTGTGTTGAGTGCATCATATAAAACGATTTGTTTAGTTTTATTAGGAAACCATCTTCCCTTTGTATAAATCTACGCTTGTTGTAACAAAAAATTTCCAAGTTATATCAGTATATGTAAAACCGTTCACACATATAATGTACACTTTAGCACACTTGGTAGCGTGCTTGATTCACAATCAAATTACCACGAGTTCGATCCCACCTCAAGTAGAGATGTTTTAATTTTTTTTTCTGAACTCAAATCACTTTTTAATAATTAGAATTCAATAAAATATTTTATTTTCGCCTCTATTTTTAAACATAAATATGCCCTACAGATTTTTATTATTAGAATAATAATTAGCTTGCTTAGCCTTATTTTAAAATGTGTACATTTTTACGTCATAAAACCCATTAATTTAATTTTAAATAATCACCTACATACAAAATTTCAAAATTAATGTATATCTTAGACTCTGATGTGGGCCTACCGGTTTTAATTTACTACATTTTTAAATTATTTTTAAGGACTAATATGTTAGTCTACGTAGGCTCAAATACCTTGTATAATTCTATAAAAAATATTTAAAACAAATTATTTGCTTACTAATACGATCATTTAAATTAAAGTTTAAAGTCTGATACATTTTTTTTTTAAATTCGCGATGACAGGATTTGAACACGCCAACTCTACATTATGAGACAGGCACTCTACCGACTCAGCCAAATCGACTAATTAGTAATTATGAAAAATTTAGAATATATCATTATCTTTTCACCCAAACTAATATTTTATTGAAGGATTGCATAAAGTGTACAAAGCAATCATATTTTTTTCTTCTGTAAACCTGTAAACCTATTTTGTATATGGGTAGGTTTATTTCAACAAAATCACTCTCAGAAAGCTGCAACTGAAGAGAGGGATGGCATCCATTTTGTTATTTCACTGCTTCTCGATAGAGAAGGCTCGTCTCGCACGGTGTAAGGCTGGCGAGTAGAATCCGCTCGCTATTCCATCGTGTGACGTCAGTTTTCGCAGCGCAGAAGTTTCAAAATTAGGAGTTTGCGAGATTGTGTGCGAGATGAGAGAAATACGCTAGCGAATCGCTACTCACGCGTTTCAAAATTAGAGGCCCTGGTCATGAAGTGGTTTTCTAAAAGCTCTCGTAAAACGACGATTGAGATTCTTGCATTATGAGTTGTAGCTCCGTCCTGCTGAAACCATGTGGGTTCAAATCACTGGATAGGTATCTAGTTTATGGCTAAGAAACGTTTAAACCACGTCGAAGTACCGTTCTAAAGTTACAGTCACCACGCGGTCATTGTCATCCTTAAAAAAATACGGCCCTATTATTTCTTTCGATGACACCGTACACCACACTGACACTTTTTAACTGTGTAAAGGTCACTGGTGTAAAAGGCGAGGATTATTCATAGCCCAGTACTGATAGTTCTGTTTTTTTTAGCATAATCAATTAGATGAAATTGGGCTTCATCAGACATTCAAAGGCTTTCCAGGCCTGACATTTCGCTAAAAATTGTTCAGCAAAAACAACTCTCCTATTGAAACCAAAGGCTTTTAATTCCTGGAATACCTGAATCTTGTACGGATGTAACTTGAAATCTGAGAACAATATTTTGGCCAAAGTTCCGCGAGACAAACCTAATGACACTGCATGTTGCCGTTCAGAGCACTGTGGACTCCACCGGAACGAATCTCTGAATGCTTTGACACTTTCTGGCGTTCGAACATTATTTCTTGGCCCTGGATGCTTCTTTCTCAATACTGAACCTGTTGTTTCAAAGTCTGAAACCCATGTCTTTACAACGTGAGATGACGAAACCGGATCATAACACCGAAATTCTCGTGGCGCACCTTCATAACAATCATTGTTTTTGTAAAATGCTTTTACTGCAAACGCTTAATGCACACCTGACCACTGCTCCATGATAACTAAACAGTATTGACTGGGGAACATAGTGACTTCATCACAGTCCTGCCAACTTAAACTATGGCCTTGAAATGAATTATTCAAAATCGCCCGTTCCCATGCGCCACCCTGTATATTCTCTCTCCTTCATTTAGTTCTACCTTCTTTGTTTATGTTTTGATATGTCCGTAAATGTACAATTATGTGAAGTGCCATGTGTTGGATGCATAATTTCTTATTATTTTTTATTTGGTGTGGACATTATAAATTAGATTTTAATTATTATTATATTAATAGTACATAAGTATAAGTATGAACATGCATTATTATTATTATTATTATTATTATTATTATTATTATTATTATTATTATTATTATTATTATATGGTTATGTGAAAGAAAGGGCACTGGCGTTTACTTCGCCCGAATAAAGACGATATTATTATGTTGTGTTTTTTCAAGAGTTCAAGAGCTGAGTTAGTAAGTCGTAATCGATTGGCTCAGAAAGGATACCTTGATTAACCCTAATATGCACACTCGATTAGGTACACGTCAGCTTTGATCCAACACTGTGGTTCTTCTATCTCCTCTTCACACTTATCCTTCTATATTTCCCCTAAAGAACTCTTATAATCCTTATTCCTTAGAAATAAGTAATTAATAACATTGGTGTTCAACGTACAAAAAATAAATAATTAAAAACTCTAGACATTAAACCCTTGAACTTGAAAATGTATCATATTAGTGAGAAAGTAAACGATTACACAAAAATATCCAATATGTATTCGGGCCCCGTAGTATAGTGGTCAGTACATTAAGCTATGAGCTTAAAACTCCCGGGCCCGATTCCCAGCTGGTACCTTGGCTATTTTTATCTTAAAGGGGAACTATCCCAAATATCACCAGGGATTAGTAAATTAGACATAATTTAGATTTAGGACTCCCACTGGCTCACAGCTCCCCATTCACTATCAAAACATCATCTCATTGCGGGTACATGAATACAACCTTCATAGGTATACCCTGGGCAAAGCTCTGTGCCGCCAGAGCGACAAATAGTCTACATACAGGCGACCGAACTGGATGTCATGTCGCTCCCGGTCAGTAATGCCATACGCTTAAAATAAACTTGAGTAAATTATCTTGTGTCCTGCTCTGGCTACAACCAGGGTTCTTTTAGACATGTAGTCCACCTCTTTAATTTCCTGGAAATGCTTATTTTAAAACAGCTCATTGAATGGAGCTTATTTTATAGATGGTTTAAGGATGCCTCGAATTTGACACTCGGTTTTGACAGACAATTTGTATTTCCAATTTTTTATTTTTTGCATCAGCTCTTACTACCCATCCAGGCTAACCCCATATTCACATTAATAGTTTAGGAATGAGGAAGGTTGAGTTTAAAGGAAGTGTATCCGCATTGTCATGGAGGAGGAGTGGAAAATCATTAAGGAATAATCCCCCCCAATACATCCAACCGAGATTCGAACGCTGATGTCCCTCTCATCGGTAGTCTAGTATATTTTTTAGATTGACACCTTGGATCATTTGACCACACATGTGGGCTATTTAATATTAATAAAAATATGTTTATAGGAACTTGAAATCAGACGTTTAAGGCATGTTCTGGCTTAATCTAGTTTCTAAGTAACGTACTAGATAAAAGTTGGAGCCCATTAAATGTGCAATGAGGAATACTTCCAAATTAAAACAACTACCTAGGAATCTTCCTCTAAACAAATTCCGGATGTCAATCTAGTCGGTGCTCTGGTAGAGCGGTAAATAACCCCCTCCCTTCCTCACTCTTAGCAAGGGTCCCAAGGCATTACACCGTCTCGATTTATCGCACAGTTAGCTTATTGCGAGAGCGTAATTAAACGCGCGAAATTAAGTTACCATTGTTGTGAATTACTCGGAGAAAACTCTCCGGTAAAGGGGTAAAGATCAAACTTAGCGTGAGCATACGTGCCTGGTTGGAAGGGGAATGGATTATAATAGCTTCCTCTATCATTGGCAAAGTGGATAAAATGTGTTTGTTTTAGATATTTTGAACGCGTAGAGAATTATGATAGACTCCAAGCATTAAAAGTATCTGAACAGAAATATATCAGAGCGAGTCCCTATTTTAAGGAAATGTTGCCTTGGTGGTGATTTTAATAATCACTGGGTTTGTTTTCTTTAATTTTAATTCACTTTTACTATACCCTAAAAAAAACCCTCATCTTACTGCCGGTTCGGGCCATCCTCTACTTTCACCAAATTAAGTTCATAAAGATAAAGAGTAAAATAATGGTAAAATAGTATTGTAAGAAATATAAGAAATCAGCCCCGAAGGCATCTAACAGGGATTCGAAACGGATTCTAACTTTTCGGGTCTAAGTTAAAACCTTTAATATAGTTCGTTAACGCTGAACCGATACCAACTCTAAATTCAATTCAAATGTTTGTATATTGGTTATTGTAATTATTGTAATTGAGGCTACATACAACGTATGAGATCATCTTCTGTCATACATTTGGACAAGATATTGTGTGACTTGCTTCGGCGACCTCATGGTCTAAGGCGTCAGTCTCTCTGTAGACTAGACTGCCAATGATGGGGATATTGGGGTTCGATCTCGGTCGAGTGTACTGAGGGTGGTTTCCCTAATGGTGTTCACTCTCCCTCCACTTAAATGTGGGTACACTACCTCTAAATTCAACCTTCCTAATACCTGACACATTATAGTAATTAGTACATAAGCGTATAACCCAAACGGGTCGTAAGACGCAACGCTAAAAAAAAATATTTTGTTTGTCTGCTGCTGCCAATTATATTCTTGTGATTTTATAATGCCATTAAAGCATGTCACAATTTTTTCTATTTTTTTTTTTTTTCTTTCACGGAGTATAACTACCCATATGAACTTTTCACATATTTATACTAATGCGATAGGAATGGGGAAGACACAATTTACAATAATCGTAGGGCCTACTAATATTTGCATGTCGAGAGAACAATAAGCCATTTTGCAAAAACACCCTCACTACACCCCACTACACCCAACAGGGATTCGAACAATTATTTGGCCATCCCCGACAAACCAGACTAAACGAGTTTGACGCCTTTTCCCACTAGTATGGGTACATACCACATTTCTGAAGGTTTGAAAGAACGCTCTGCCTCCCCTCTCTTCCTTCACCCTCTCTTATCCTCCAAAATTGAAGCCTAGATACGTGCTTGTTTCGACTTTACTCCTCTTGAGTTGTAACTGAAAGGCACACACGTCACGTAGTCTTTGAAATTATACGTAATTTGAGTTCCTGAACACAGACGCGCAATTTTCTCTCTGTAATTTGGCGAACTGTTTAATGCAGCAGATCTGCTACCAGAGCTATTGACAACGCGCTTCGTTTTGGTTTTTTGAAAATGCAAGGTAGAAGAATGAGTCTTATTCAAACTTTTATAGAAGATTTATTCTTCGTGTTTTGTTTTTTTTTGTAAACATTGCATCTTAGGGAATTCATTAAAAGTTATGTTGTCCCGCTACATTAAGTTTGCACTTGAGCATGGATTTAAAAATATTACGTAAAATATAATCCTAGAGGTTTTTTCATTTGCTATTTTTGTTGTCATTATCATTATTGTTAATGCCTAAATTAAAATAATTTTTCATGCAAGTTCTAGGATAAATGAATAAAATAGTAAAAAAAAGTGTCGTTCTTTTAATTTTTCATTTTAAATGTATTTTCATCTGGCCGCTAATTGTTTTTTGTTTTTTTTAGTTTGTCTTTTTGCGGAATCTTGTAGAATTATTTATATCTAACCAGTGCTGCTAGTTTATTAGGTCTTTGAAAATTTCACGTTTGAATCCAGAATATTTTCTTTTATTTAAAAATATATTTCTAATTTTAGTTTGAATCAGTTCTATCCATTAAGAGTTGTTGGCTTCTTAAATTGAAATAGAAGAAAAGAATTTGTATGATAGTTGTTTGTTTCTGATTATCCGACCATTGAACTACCGTATTTAACTTGAGAGAACTTCACAAAGTAGGTGCATTTAAATAAAACATATAATTTATTTATAGAGAGAATATGAAACCACAGTGTTCGCACACATTTTACACAAGATTGGGGATTGAAGCTAGGTCTCCCTAGTCATCTATAAAAAAAAATGACAGTCACGTTACGTTTACGTATAAGTATATCAAAATTATTTTAGTAGCTCTTAGACCGCCTCTGTGGTCAAGTTGTCTGAATTCCTGGCTACAGATCCATAGGTTCTGGATTCGATCCCAGTCGGTTCCAGTTGGCTTGGAACGGTGTCAGCTCAGCCTCATGAGGACAACATTTAGGAATTACTTGAATATAGAAGTATCAGATCCGATATAGAAAACTGAGACAAATTGTGGTAGGGTTCGTTAAGCTGACCACATGACACCTTCTATCCTCAAATATTGGCACTATCTACGCCAATATTTGGTGGCCGCTCGATCAGTATAGCTCGCTTGTGGGCTGATGGCATTGATTTTTTTTAAGTAACTCTTACAATTGATCAAAAAATGTTCCTTTATATTTAAATCAGACTGTATCTTAGCTATATTATAAAAGAGCTTTTCCCTTTAACAGATAATGTAAAGTCACCGCTGAATAATCTTGTAATAAATAAGTTCATGCCGTCGTCATGGTTACCAAAACCATCCAACCAGTAGACGACTTTATTTTTATTTTCTCCTCGTCGTCATTTCTAGTTTTATGTTCAAATGTTCCTCATGTTTACTACATAAAAAAAAACACAATCACCATCCAATTTCAATCTGGTGCGTTTCTTCATTGAATAGCTTTCAAAGGGAAGGAGGGACGGGGGTAGTGGGTAGAAAAGGGAATGTTCATTGAATAAGATTTTAAAAGGATGGAATAATTGCTTTAACTTCAAGAAAATGAAAGAAGAAGCTTTTATTTCATTTCATTGCGAAACTAAAACTGCACAGACTGTTTTATTAAGTGCTACTAAAAATAATATAAGTATCTTAATATTATAAAGTGAACAAGAAATTTGAAGGAGTTTGTGCGTTTCAAATTTAAAATGTAATCATTTTTAGCTACTTTCTATGAAACACAAAATACTGTAAAAAATTGTAAAGAATTAAACATACTGTATAGATGCAAAGTATAGGTAATTTAACTAATTTGAAACCAGCTTCGGTGGTCGTATAATCTAAGGCGCTACTCTCGCAATAGATTAAACTGCCAATCACGGGTAGATTGAGGTTCGAATCCCGGTCGGGTGTACTGAAAGTGGTTTTTTTTAAAATCCACTTTCCTTCCACGCAAATGTGGGCACACTTCCTATAAATATAATCTTACTCGTCCCTAAAATTACCAGCGTAATGTGTACATAAGCATATCATCCGAATGGGTAGTAAGATTCGGTACTATTAAAACTACTGTGAAAATTAATTAAAAAACAGAGGCAACGTGGTAGTGGGGTGAGGGGGAGAAGGTAACATTAATTATTAAGGTCCATATTAAAAAAAATTATAGCCAAGATTGTTTTAGACCTAAATAATAAAAATATGTCTTCAATAGCAATGTAGGCTATACTGTAGCTAAACTTCCTACATCTAGTAATTTAATGATAATGTAATAATCTAATTAGTACTTGAATATCTGTAGTAAGAATTTCTGCATTTGAATAGTAAATTACCGTTAATATTTATTTATAAAGTTTTATCCAGAAGCCATTATTATTTTTACAAACATTCAATAACTGCTCTGTTGAGAATTAATTTAAACACTACCACTACCACAAGTTATTTTTTGCTACAAAAATTACCCAAAATACAAAATTTAGCTCAAGGTCTATATTTCTACCATTTTTATATCAAAAATCCTATTTCATAAAATAAATTAAAAAAACGTTGGTATTAACTTTAGTTTAATTTTATGCACTTAGTAATCGCAGTAGTTTTAAAATATCTGTGACGGGCATCGCGAAATTTGATCATGACTTTTTTTCATCGTAATTTAAAATGTTATGTTCAAATTACGCGATGCCCATGACGTATATTCAAGAACTGTTGAAATTAATTTGCGTAGAAAAATAAACTAAATATATGTACTGAAACCCACCTCGACGGCGTATTTAGCTAACGCGCCTGTTTCATGTTAGCTAGACTGCCGAGGACGGGGTGATCGAGGTTCGAATCTCGCTCGGGTGAATTGAGTTTTTTTTAACCTAAATGGTTTTCCAATATCTCACCGCGCAAATGTGGGTTCACTTAATCTTCATTCACCTTCCCAATTCTTAAACCGTTATCATAATTATTACTTAAGCGTATACCATGAATGGGTAGTAAGACGTGGTGTTAGGTAGGCCTATTATTATGTCTACTGAAACATTATTTTATTTATTTTGGCTAAACATATTTTTTACAATAAAAGCTGTACAAATATTGACCTTAAGCTCGTGTTCTCTTCCATCCAACCTTAACATTAATAAATAAAGAATGTTACATCGGTAATCTTATTACTAACAATAAATCTAGTAAATAATCGCGCTAGTTACGTCATTTCTACCCACTTGGGTGGCCGCATGGTCTAAGGCTCTACTCTCACAGTAGACTAAACTTCCGATGATGGGAAAATCAAGGTCCGAATCTTGGTCGGCTGGCTGTACTGAGGGTATTTTTCTCAAAAAAGTTTTTCACTCTCCCTCCGCGCAACTGCGGATACACATCCTTCAAACATAACCTTCCTAAGCCTTAAAACCACTAGAATAATTAGAATATATGCGTATAGCCCAAACGGGTAGTAAGACACGGTGGTTAAAAAAAACTTTATTTCTAAAAATATTTTCTTTTCTCTTGTTTTAGGATGATGGATCTATCTACATGAGAGTGAAGTTTCTGGCATATATACAGTAAACGTGAGTTTATTTTTATTATTATTATTATTATTATTATTATTGTTGTCATATTAAAAGTAATTCTTTGAATGCAATATTCACCACAACTTTGTTCGAGTAACCTATTCAATGCATATGTTACACCCAAAAAGTGAAATTGACAATTTCATGAATTGGGCAAATTTTTGCTCATTCCATGAACTGGCTTCTTCACTTGTCCATTTCACGGACTGGGAAAAAACTCTTCCGGTTCATGAATTGCTTAGCGCTTGTATTGCCCAGTTCATAGAAATGCTATTTCACGAACTGAGCAGTTCCAATCTTTACCCAATTCATGAACTGGACGATGTTTTCCCCGATCCGTGAAATGGACAAGCAAAGAACAGGTTAGGCTTTTAAGTTAATTTAACTTTTAATTGTTTAAGATTGGAAGGTTACGTTAAGTTTGGTTGTGTTAGTTTAATATAAGCTCTTAAAACGAATTTCAGTTATGGTAGTAGTAGTATACAATTAGTTTCAGGTAGTTAAATTGACAATGCAATTTTCGCCCAGTTCGTGAAATGGTCAGAAGAGGTCAGTTCACGAAAATGGGCAGAAATGTGACCAACTCGTGTAATGGTCAGTTATACAATTTGGGTGTGAAACATAACATATATTTAGTAATGTAAAGAACAAACTTGTATTCGAAACCCAAACCACTAATGTGCTTTTAAATGAAAGAAAATCGTATCAATTTCAAAGCGATAAATTTTTGGACATCACCCGGAATCGAGATTGTAACAATCAGATTAATAGCAATATGTGCTACAGTTCCTTCTCCGTACCATTTTTTTATGTGAATCCTTTGAAACTGATTATATGTCTGTTTTAAAAAAATCTCGCTAATCCCTATCACATGTGTTTATTTTTAGTTAACCCTGAATTTGACCACAAATTACGGTTTAAGATCCCACCGGTGGTACGTTAGTTTTTTTTTTCTCTCACTATCCCATCGATACCTGTCGTCTTTTTTTTCTTAGGATCCTGTTGGCACCTATAACACTTTTTTTTTTCTGAGGATGCTGTCAGAACTTCTCGAACATACAAAAACAACAAAAAAATTCTGCATGCAAGCGTAACTTATGTCAACAGTCAGAATATGTGGTACAATTTTTTCTTTGATGGCTCCGTCAACGCTTGTAATTTTATTTTTTTTATTTGCCTTACTTTCTTCAACAGATTACTATTTAGAGTTCCACCGGTGGATGTAGAGTTTTGTTTGTCCGAGCATTTGAATGGTCATTGTAGTAAATTTTCTTTATTTAACCATGCTTTCGATCACAGTTTAAGGCCTAAGACAAACAATTTGTCGAATTGTCATCTGAACATATTATGAAAGTAGAGTCAGCAACATTTCGAACTGTAAAATTAAGACATTTCTGTGGCGAATACAAGTCACCTGTTTCTGTGGTTCCATGGTCTAGGACGTCACTCTTGCAATAGGCTAGACTGCCGAAGACAGGGAGATTGAGGTTGGAATCCTGTTTGGGTTTACTGAGGGTGGTTTTTCCTAAGTGTTTTTCCACTCTTCCATTGCGTAAATTAGGGTACACATACTCTAAATTCAACCTTCCTCATCCTTAACTCGTTAGCGTAATTAATAGGGCCTACATATTCTTATAGATCTAACAGATGATAAGACACGGTGCTAAAAAAATACAAGCTTTCTCTGATAACTTCTTTGTCTTTCCTACCCGTGAGGTCGCAACTGTAAATATAAAATCAAGTGAGGAGAATCTAAAGCCAGGCACAGTTTTAACCAGTCAACCGAATGTGACCCGTCTGTCTCTTGTTATCCCTGGGAGCCGGTTCCAGTCAGGTCACGTGATCGGTATGAGGAGCGTGGTCCAGTTGTGTGGAACGCGCGCCTCTAGGAGCAAAACCGGTGTAACTTGGCAGGTCATCGAACCTCTTACCCCGTCATATGTGTTCTCTCTCTCTCTCTCTCGGCACTCTATTCTAGCGTAGCTGAGTGTTGACCTCAGGATGTAGGGGAAATCGCCAAGTCTTTATGTCTTCAATAATTTACCAAGACCTTCTTTAACACATATTTGTTGGTTCGATTCTATAAGATGTTGAAGAATTATATTAAGAGTCTGAAAATAAATGGTACGGCGCACCGCACAGAC
>CABFWB010000074.1:246016-260749 GCA_902151455.1 Timema bartmani | reverse complement strand
AGTAAGCAATCGTGAATCTGGCTGGGCTAAGTAGTTGAAGGGAAAGGAAACTTTATCTCAATAAATATTATATTGATACTTTAAGAACGTGCATTACATGCCAATCAACTCAGTGATACAGTCTCATAGAAATCGTAAATTTACACGAACACACTTGCACGTGGGTCATTTATGATTAAACGTTAATGGAGATAAATAGTTAGTAGATCTTCCTATTACTGAACATTGTTGAAATATTAAATAATATTTGGAGTGACACTGTCAAAAATGGCCTTTTCAATGCAATTTTATAATGACTTCACAGATAAGCACTGTGCACAAATCTTCATTTTGTCATAATAGGGACTTTTTCGCTTTGTCCAGCATCGTCACCGCGGAAAATTTCAGGTAACCATTCAAATATGAAGGCACTACACACATTTCTAGTATGTCGTATTTTCTTTTCCCTTTTACTCGCATACCTCACACGCACACACACACACACAAATCCAGATGCGAGCCGAGAGCTGAGTTGGGCCTGCTATGATGAACGCTCTTAAGGCGGAGTAGAAGGGAAAGGCAAACATCGCTGCAGTTTTTAAAACAAAGAAATTTACTGACCTAATTGAATAACATAATTATTCAAAAGCTTTGAGATACGTTTAGTTTGGTTTTCTACATATGGTGATTTATACTGTTATTTTATGTTCGTCATGGCCATCACAGCATTTTACCACGATTTTTCTCTTTCTTGAAAAAGTCTCTGTTCAAATAAATGCCAGTATGTTCATGACCAATATTTAAGAACTATTGACTAAGATTATCGTGTGTATAAAATTAAACTAAACATCTACAGAATCAATATTTAATTTATTTTGTCAAAAAAAATAATCAAATTTCCGGTGATTTATTTTAAGATAATATAATATGCATCTACGATCGCCTTGATTGAAAAATAGTTACTTGAGAAAATATTCAGTGCACCATATGATGGTTGAACCCATGCCTCCGTGATTAGAGTTTGTTTGGTCAACTATACAGTTGTTGAGTCAGTGCTAGAGTTCAAATAGTTGGCGCATTAATAATGAATACACAAAAAATAAGATATCACGTGTAGATTAACGTTTTACTTTACAGTTTGTTTAGTCAAGATAAAATTGATATAATTATTGTCTTTAGGTAATCTACAGGATGGAAAGATAGGATTTATTTTACAATGAGTATCCTACAGTTTTAAAATAAATCAAAAAACATATAAGGTTTGAATTGAACTGGTTTCTATTTCATATCCCTATTAGTTGGGATATACTTTTCTTATTGCAAATACCAACTTGCGATCAAACGCGAAATTTTCTCTGAAACACTTCAAAGGGCGGAACGATTACGAAGTTGAAGACGAGCAAGGCAGCGTTCCTGTCCTAGAGAAAGGATTTCAAGGATTTCACACTACATAGGCCGACGTTTCTTTGGCCCTGTACAGAAAGGGCAAAATGGGAGGATGTTTATCTTACATAACTTTACTTTGGCATTTAGCTTGCCTTTTTTAAAAACTATTATTAGATATATCCTAACATGACCTACAGTTTAATTTGACCTTGAATAGCTCTAGGATTGACTTTGACTCGAAAGACCTGGTACATTTCCTTGACCGAGGCAACTAGGGTATTTATTTATACATTGTTATTTAACATCTTAAATCCAAAATTATGATGATGAATGTACATGAAACCCACTCTTTTCCTCCATTGTACAGCCATTTCAATACAATATCCCAAATTGTTGGCTAAGAGGTATAATTATGTAATTCGCAAACTACAGCTTGCACCTCAGTCGTTCATGAACTACAACTTGTGGATAAGTCGTTTGTGAGCTACGACTTGTTGCTCATTCGTTCGTGAACTAAGAGTACATTTTGAAGCTCTGTACTTTGAGAATACAACTTGTTGCTCATTCGTCGGTTAAGGTGGCCACCTCAATCAGCGAGACAGTATCATTCGTTGTCAGTCCACACGTCTTAAAATACATTGGTCTGTGTCGTTTTCTGGAACCACTTCTCTATTTTGTCCAAGCTTATACTCTCTTTTTCTCTTCTTCTAAAAATAACCAGCCTTTAACATTTCAATAGGTAAAAGGAAAACAACGAATCTTATATCAATGTAATCAAGAAAACTCGCTGCTAGTTCTCAAATATCTTAACATTTTCTGTTAAGAGCCTATCAAAAATTTACTTTATTATATTTGCTAGAGAAAGGCTAAATCTAGAGCCCTTTTACATCAAGCCTAGTCTCATAGCTCTGCAAATATGCTTAAAAAATCGTTGAATATGAGCTAATTTTACATTTTCACACTTTTTTTTACTAATGAAACTCAATATATAGGATTATTGGCGTGAAGCATAGTTTGAAATAATGCATCATGAATTAAATATTGCGCTAGAGCTGAACGTATATGCTTCAATTTATCGCTTACTGAGGCGCCCCCTTAATTACAGCTTGTAGCTTATTAATTCGTGAGTTACAACTTTCAGCTCAGCAATTCACCAATTTGAGAGCTGAATCTATGCCAGTGAATTGTGAAATAATTATAGCTATTACTTGGATATTAGGAGAGGTGAGTAGGTAGCTTTTCTGAGTAAGAGAATGGTCAAACAATAAAGTTACTTTTAACCTAAACAAGTCTTACATAATAGCGTAACTCGTGGGACAAGTTTCTGTGATAGAGACTAAACGAAGAGTCAAAATTGTTTTAAGTTGCGTCATCTTGTAGCTCACTTGGAACTAGATCACTTTAAGAAGATGAACTTGCTTCTTTTTTTTTACATCCATTACTGTCTCCAGCCTGTGGCATGGGTCAGTTTTATATTCAAGCCGTATATTTTCCTATACCGGCTTGCTAGGCCTATGGTATCTTTATATGCTTTGTAATCCAACTTAATACTAGTTAAAGGCACAACATCCAGTCCCCGGACGTTAATTCTTCACTATGAAAGGATAAACCCACATTTATCCAATGATAAAATTTTTTTAGGTATGACGGGAATCGAACCTGGTACCCTTATTTCAGTAGACAGACACGCTACAGACTGATCTAAGGTGTCGGATAAGATGAACTAACTAGACCATCTAATTTAATTGGATGAATGGTTGGATTTGAAATTTTCGCTCTCAAACTACACACATCTCTGATTCCGGGCGATTCTGACGTAGATGTTTTATTATTTGTATGTGTGTTCATCCTGCCACCCAATTAATACATTTTTCTTTACCAACACTTCTTACTACCTCTTAGGTTATACGCATACTACTTACGCTAATGAGCTAGGGAGGAGGAAGGTTGAAATTAGAGGAAATATACCCGCATTTGCATGGAAAGATAGTGTAAAACACTTTAGGAAAACCATCCTAGGTAGACCCAACTGGGATCCGAACCCTAATCTCCCTGTCATCGGCAATCTATTATAACACGAGAGTGACACCTTATACCATATGACCCCCGAAACAGGTAATATTTAGTTGACAAATTTGGATGTTATATGTTAAACAGGTAGCTTAACTAGATAGTTTTTAAGACATGTACTGATATATGTGTTTAGAAAGTGTTAGTTAAATACCTCATTGGAAAGAAAAACTCACTTAGTAAGTGATTACTCCCTATTTCGTTTGTCCTCGGTCTCTCGCAGACAGTTTTGTCGGTGATGCGTGGATGATTTTGTAAGAAGTGCTGAAGGGAGTAATAGGGGTATAAGGAAGGAGGGGAAGGGGAAGAGTGGGCTTGGGGCAGATTTAACGTCTTCAAGAGGCGATACGGGCTCCTTCTAGCAGCCAAACCGGGAAATTTAATCCTCTGGAAAAAGTGTATTGATTTTTTCACCCTCTCCTCCCCCCAAACCCCGTGAGAGAATTGGGGTTGATGTGTTGATAATAGCTATCAAAGCTATAACCTAAACCTTGATAGTTTGTTAATAATCATCTGAAAATTAGATTATATAAGCGTGGGAAAATAATTACGAAGTTATTATTGTTAAATCGACGTAAAATGATGGAATGAATGGCAAAAATTGTGTTGTCAAAATATTAATAGGCAAAATATGATTTTAAACTAAAATACCAATTTAACCACAAGTGTGAAACCAGTTTTTTCTTATTGTTAATGTTTGAAATGAATCTAATTAAATGGATACATAGCTATTCATTATAAAATTTAATACAGTAAAACCTTGGATTGCGAGCATAATTCGTTTCGTAAACGTGTTCGTAATACAAAGCACTCGTATATCAAAGTGAATTTCCCCCATAAGAAATAATGGAAACTCAGATGATTCGTCCCACAACCCAAAAATATTTAATCTAAAAATGATTAATACCTTTTTTATTTTCGTTATTTAAATGTAACTGTACTGTAATCAAATTTATTAATTAAATTTAATGGTGGCTGGTGTGAGGTGGACGAGAGAGATGAGAGGAGGAGGTGTGTTATTGTTTAGGACGACTTTCACTGTCACTAACGGAATCACTGCTATATGTTGGATCACTGGAATATTTTTCTTTTTGTGCGACTTTAACAAAGAACCTATCCAATGACACTGCTCGGTAGACAAAGCGTAACCATAGTACTACTCGTATTGCAAGATATCGCTCGTTTATCAAGTTAAAATTTATTGAAAATTTTTGCTCGTCTTACAAAACACTCGCAAACCAAGTTACTCGCACTCCAAGGTTTTACTGTATAATTAAATGAGGGTAAAGGTTTGAAATAAAATAGTTTTTGGGGCTATCGTGTAGTATTTCCATTGGTGAGCTTTAGATTATTTGGTTATATTGATAACTAAATTAGGAATACACTTTTTTGAATCCAGGATTAAATTAGTAATCTAAATGAAATTTATTTATTTAACACCACGTCTTACTGCCCGTTCAGGTTATACGCTTGATTACTAATTAAGCTAAAGAGTCAGGGATGGGGAAGGTTGATTTTAGACGAAGTGAACCCACATTTGCATGGAGGTAGAATGTAAAACCATTTTGGAAAAACCACACTCAGTTCACCCGACTGAAATTCGAGTCGCGGGTTAGTCCAGATGTTAAATTTTAAAAGTTTCTTTCTTTCTAACACTACCTACAACTTTGTTTAACGCATTTTAACAACATTTTCCGTCAAAAAAAAAAGGATCATTAAATATTGTTAATTCCATGTTTATTTAGAGATGACAATGTATACTTTTTATAATAGAACTGTAGTAGTATCATAAAAAGAATTTAATTCGAACTAAATAGCATAGTGCTTATTTAAAGTCACATTCTAATAGAAAGGACCTGATCTACTTTCGAGTATTCAGATTTCAAGTCATGGGTGTCACTTTTGATGAATATCATCCATAAAACAATAATAATGTAATAGTAAAATGTTATCAATGCTAGCTGCAAAAGAAAAAAAAATTACTTTTAAAAAGACCCTTCTTATGAAAATTGGACTGTAGGTCTAACAACAAGTATCTTAGGAGGGAATCCCCCCAAAGTTCGACCATTGATCTTATTCCTCACTGAGATACGTCCCACTTCTTGGAGATAATGTCCGTCTGTTAGCGGAGGAGTCGTGATAAATCCTTTATTAATTACTCTGTCGCGTTATCTGGAGTAAAGGTTCTTAAGTGGAGCGGGACTTGATTTCTGTGGCCCAACAAGATCCCTGCTATATCGGGAAAGGATTACTTTGTTTGTTGGGCGACTGCGGTCTGGAAATAAATTGCTGTTCAAATGGTGGAAAGAAAGGCCGTGGCTTGAAGGTTGGGGGGGAGAGGGGGTGGGGTTACGTATCTAGACCTCAGACGTGCTCGAGAGCATTGAAGCACGGTTTTTAATTAATTTACTCGTTGTGACAGCATGTGTGATATTAGACATTTTGAGTTCGCTATCAAGAACTGTTAGAGTTATAGATTTGAACAACTAATTTTATATATCTAACTTTGTATGTAAATGCCCACCGTGGTGGGCGCATGGTTAAAATATAATATCTCATTTAGTCTGCTACGACGTTGGGGGTGGGGGAAAGGGGAGGTAGAGGTTGAAATCTTGTCCTGGTGTGCTGAGGATGAATTTTCCTTAGTGTTTTCCCACTCTCCCTCCACACAACTACGAGTACATTTCCAATTACATTTTACTTAGCTCATAAGTAATAAACTAGCGTAGTTAGCATTTTATTACCGACCTCGACTCGCTTTTATGGCCGCATGGTGTTAGGGAATCATTTCCAACTCGTGGTCCACGGGCCTAGGGTTGTGGGTGGCATCAAAAGAAAAGTATCGATAGCAAAATTTAAATCTTGAAAAAGGGTGTGTTTTTTTTAAATACAGGTTAGTAATAATAATTTCAACTTTTGCATCATAATAACTGTACTATTTTCATATTTATTTAAACACTAAAAATTATTATTACTTAACCATATTATAGTATACTTAAGTCTATCGCATCTATGTTATGGGTTGGAACTTGGTGGGTATGATAGATAGTATTGTATGATGGATATTATAAAAGGTTTTACCATGCCAGATTTCAAAACGTGTATGAAAATTTATCTGATGTAAAGTTATTTAATAGCTAAATATGATAGTAATATATCTTTTCAATCTATGTTGTTCCTTTTTTTAACAATAGTTAGCAACTAATCCCAACTTGAGTGAAAATAACAAAAAAGTTACTTCTTTCGATACCGATCCAATACTTGAGTGTGAATACTAATATTAGTAAAAGTATTGGAAAAAAGTATCGAGTTAAAAAAGTTACTAATATCGAAAGGAAAATATCGATATTAGTAGAGTATATATATATACTTTTTTTCTAATCTCTACATGGGCTGCTTGTGACACCCATGTACGTTCTGTGCGGCCCGCCAGATCAAATTGAAATACTTCAAATTACAGAAATAAACAATAAATTAGGCTTTTGTTTCTATTGCACTTGACATTAGGTCCTATAAATATCATGCATGTAGAGCTGTGATACGGAAAATTTTCCATTTTAGAAAATGTTCCCTATATTTTTTTCTGAAAATTTTCAACTATTATTTATGTAAAATAATCTCAACTGATTAAATGGAACTATAATATAATCGAGATATAGATATAGATATAGATATCCCAAATGTCAACGCTTATACTTAAGATAAATTTCTTTAAAGGGCGTTAACACCAGAAACTTCATCAAACGAGCTTTGGTGGCCTCATGGTCTAACGCGCTACTCTCGCAATAGACTAGACTGCCGATGACAGATAGATCGATGTTCGATACCAGTCTGTTGCACTGATGGTTTTTCCTAAATATTTTTCCAATCTCACGGGTACAATTCATCTAAATTCAACCTTTCTCGTCTCTAACACATTAGATTAATTAGTACATAGACGTACAACCTGAACGGGTAGTAAGTTTCGGTGCTAAAAAAAGTAGTAAAGAAACAAATGAACGCGAGCCTTTGTAGACCCATTATGTTCATAAATCATACTTCAATTTTTTATCATCAATAAGTTAATTAAAATAATTCTAAGGTTGGCTTGAAATTAAAAATGTGTCACTCTATCAGTAGAATGGACTGTCGATGACAGGGATATCGGGGTTCAAATTCTGATTGGGTGTATTGAGGGTGTTTTTACCCTAAATGTTTTTCACTCTCCTTCTTCGCAAATGAAGGTACGCTTCCTTTGAATCCAACCTCTATCAAACCTAACACATTAGCATAATCAACAAATGTGTGGATAAACCGAGTGGATAGTGAGATGTTGTAACAAAAAAAAGTAGACGTGGTAGGTAAAATATAAATGTATAACATTGGTCTAAGACGTTCGACTCGTGTTGTACCTGATCACTATTATTGCGAGAGTCTGGGCCTAAATTCTTACCTGTTTCACTGTGGATTTTTGCATGTGATTCTTACTATATATTTTACATCCTTTCTCCTCTCTAACGTGGATGCATTTCCTTTTAAAAAAAACTCTCTTCATCTCCAACCTTTTAGATTAAGTACTTATTTTATTCATTTATTTTAGATATTTAACGTAAACTCTCTTAACAAAAACGAGAATTTATATGAGAGAGAGCCAAAGATCTTACCAATTTTGCCAAGAAAGGTATTTTCACTAACTTTCCAGGGATATTTTTAATGCCACAATCGACATAAGACCGGTGGTTTTACTTCCTCTCCGAAGGAAGTTGCGCTACGGATTTTTATCGCTCAAGAAAATTCCTTCGACACCGGCTGAGTTCGAACCCACGAGCTTGGGGCTCTAAGGCGAACACTTTACCCTAAGACCACCTAGTTTGACTAATTAAAGGTATTAATAAGATTTGTGTTAAACATACAAACTATAATGCATCGACAAAGTAGACACCTTAATCATTGTTTATCCAAACCAAACATAAACTAATTTATGCCACAGGTGATATTATAAATATGGCAATTGTTATTAGCTGCCTTTGCCTGTTAATGCTAATGCAATTGTGGAATTTGCTCAGTATTAGAACTAATAATTAATATATTTGATCATGCTTTAAATAGGTAAGTTAGGTGTTTTTAAGCTTGAGTTTTGGACTAGACATTGCTAAACTAATTCACTTTCGCTTAGGCTAAATATTGCTAAAGTAATTTAATTTGTTTCTGCAATTCTAGACTAATACTTCTTCATTTATAGTAAATACAAATACATTATTAAGATCTAAGTTCATCCCAGATCTGCTGGCTATTGTTAACAATATTAGACTTTTATAAATTTATATATTATTTAGATGCTCAATTGGTCTAACGTTTACACTATCCATGCTTCACACAACCCTTTAAAATATCTTATTTTAAATTATTTATATTGTGAGCTTACTGGAAGATGTGGCCATAATCAAAGATTATAATATTATTTAATATTTGTTTAGCCATACATAGTATTCGTATCATGTACTAATATCTGGGTAAATGCAATTGTTTTTACACATTTTTAGACTTACTCACTTTTACCAGTGAGCCAAGTTAAGCTTCAACAAAGGTAGCAAATCAATAAAATCATTAATTAATTTCAAATTGGATTAGGAATTTTCGCCTCTATTAAAATATTGCATTAATAGAAAGAAATCTAATTTGTTGTAATTCATAGGTTGAACAAATCTCTACATTTAATTTATAATTGCGGTTTTGTTATTCTAAAAGTTACTAAAGAAAATTATTATATTGTTGTTTTTTTTCCAAAAAAGTATGTATTTAACCTCTTTCTTTAACTGTCTAGAAATTTTGAGACTCAAAAGTAGACAGGCCATAGTTGTTTATTTTTTAAACTAAACTAACAAGCAGATGGAGATAAAAAGTAGTGCGTGTTCACGCGTGAACAAAGTTGGCACGCGAGATCACGTGGAAGTGAGACGAAGACAGACGAGATCTTGTTAAAAAAAACAATTTGTTGAAGACCGGTCGAGACGCCAACATGATTCTCCGCACTCAACTGCTACCTGTACATCTCAGTTTGTAAGTGTTAATTAAAGACTTATATTATAAAGTAACTCGACAACAACCACACCAATCATCCTCTTTTACTATCACAGACTAAACGGCTCTTTTGTTTTTCGAAAAATATATAAGTTTACCGCTCTCAATTGAACCACACTAAAAAAAATATAGAAGAAAAAAATAAGGCGTGAATATTATTATTATTAAATATGTCTGGTGACGTGCATGAGAACAGTAATTTTCTTGTACCCTTTTTTATTGTCCTCTAACTAATCTCAACATTATTATATAGGCTAGTATCGACATTTTTTTTTACCTAGCACTCACATTCATGATGTATTTTTTTTAATTGACCATACAAACATATATTCGTGTTCTAAAGCTATAAAAAAGTTTCCTAAGTCTTCTTTCATGTATTCTTACGTCAAGTCAAGTTATTTGAAGCTGTTACTTTTGATAGATATTATTAATTCTTATAAAATAATAATAATATGTTATAAGTTTAGGCAGCAAAAAATATGTTTGTGTTTTATAAATGGCCCTTCTTATGAAATTTGGACTGTAGCTAGAATAAATAAATCCTAATTTTCAGCTTGGGACTTAAGGATGGTGCACCTTTTAGTAAGAATTTTTTTTTAACTCCCCGTAGCTCCATTTCAAGTTTACTTAATCTTATCTCCCTCCCTCTGATGTATTATCTGATATTCCAGCTAGTCAAGTAGACAAACGGTAGATTGTGCCACTTAGCAGTGATATAATATTAAATAAATTAGTGGGAGAAATTGGCTATACGAGAAAATTTATTATGCATGCATGCCAATTTGGAAATCCTTGTACTAAGAACGTGGTTTTTACACGTTGAAAGTTTCACTATAGCTTTACCGTTCCCTCTTCAATCAATAATTGTACATTTCCAGAGAATTTAACTTTCTTATTACGTATTTTAGGCATCTTAGAATTTGATTTCATTTAAAAAGATGATCATAAAACTGCAAATATACTTATGGCCGATATTCAACGAACTGTTGGGATTCCTAGGCTTAGAAAATTAAACTAAACTATCAAATAAAGCATTTTTTTACTCACCCATAAAAAAATCTACAGTAACTGCAAATACACAGGGCTTAAGGACGTTGCCTACCTGTGACGTCATGGCTGGTCAAGCTAGAATTTCCCATGTATCCCAGCTAATTTTAAAGATATCACGTTGAAACAAAAATCATACATTTTTAAATATTTCTAAAAATAGTCCTGCAATGTCACAAAATAATTATTTTTATCTTTAAGTAATTTTTTATAAACGTATCTATTAGAAATCCCCTACAACTTAGGATATTTATCTTGGTCACCAGAACGGTCTGTAGTAATCTTCCTGCCAGGATTTAGATAAAAAAAAAAGTCCGTGGTAGCACATGTCTATCTATAATAAGAAACAAGAAAAAGGTACAATTAAAAAGCAAGTCAATGTTTTCAAGGTTCAAATATTAAAGTGACTTTGTAAACTCGTCAGAGGAAGAGGGAAAGGATTATTAGCACATAGACAAGAGCCCTCTCATGGTGAACTTATTTTCTTCCCTATATTTCTACTTTGTACATTGGTGTCTAAGTGTGATAGCGTTTAGAGTGCTTAGGTTCGCCAAGTTAAGATGCAACCCACTTTGCAAAATAGCATCGAAATTTTCAAGTAGGCAACGTCGTAAACTTGCGTTACGTCCCAACCCACCCTTAATCCAGTTTAAAAATCTTAAAGCCCGAACGAGCATTAAGAACGAACATCACTATGCACATAATTCTATAAATTTGAGACCTCGATATAAAATCATCCCCACATTAAAGCGGACAGTGAAAGGTAACGAGCAGCTCATAATAAACGAGGAGGTTGACACAATACAGGAGCACTAATAGTGTTACAGGTCCCTCTATGAAGGACGACACCATTAATGGCAATTAAACGGCTTACCCCGTAGGGAACCTGTAAGTAGAGGGTGAGGGTGAGGGGTCGAATCGAGTCCCGAGACCCATCTGAACACCACCATCGCCTGTCAGAGCCAAGGGGCTGTTACGAGATGGACGGAAGCAGGGAGACTGAGAATCGCTACGCCACCCTCCCCTACCGACCAAATCGCTAGAGAAGATACCCCTTTACCCAGTTATAGCCTCTGATGAAACTCTCTCTCTCTCTCTCTATCGGTTAGCTGTTACCATATCTTCTCACTTTCAGTTATTTAGGAAGGTGGTGGGTTTGGGGTTATAAGAAGCTAATGGCAGATTCGACGAACCAGCGTTGATAAATTTGGCTTATATTCAAAGTAAGATTGACCACACGAAAACAAGACAGCGATATAGTTGTTATTCCGATAGTAGCCATAGAGTTACCTCAAAGATGATATTCGGTGTAGAAATTTTGAAATACGGGAAACCTCATCCGTAGCTAGGAGCGTTGAGACTTACTTCAGATTATTGCCGATCAATCAGGATTTGGTTCTAATCTTGGTGAGGTGGTGTCTTTGGTGCTAGGCGTTTTAACGATCATTCGAACTAGCCACAATTTAAAGAATTAAGAAGATAATTACTAAGGAACTAGACCAGAATTTGGCTAAAGGGAAGATGGAATATTCATGTTAAAATATAGTATCGGAGACCAATCCATTGAACATGGTTGGACCTGCTTTGGTGGCCGCATGGTTTAATGTGTCACTCTCACAATAAACTAGACAGCTGATTACAGGAATATTGGGGATTGAATGCCGGTTGGGTGTACTTAAGATATTTATTTCCCTAGTTGGTTTTTCACTTTCCCTCCATGCAAATGTTGGTACACTTCCTCTAAATTCAACTTTTCTCATCCCTAACACATTAGCCTAATTAGTACATTTGTGTATGATATTTTGAACAGGTAGAAAGACGCAGTGCTAAAAAAATACAGCGCAAGGAACCATTACCGTTGAATGCAGTCGGGATACGAATCCCAGCTTTCCAATTTATAGTTTAGCATTCTAGCAAAATAAACTAAATCAGATCTAGTACTTTCCATTTGTTAAATTAACAACCTATAGTATTTTGCAAACTCTTAATTTATTTCTCATCTTTGTCCTTGTATTCGTTTCTGTCAAACAATATTACCGTTTTTATTCCAGAAATAAATTGTCGATGCTCATTTTAAAATGATACTCCCCTTCGAGAGTGTGCCTTATCATTTATCTTTCTCTATGTTGTTAATTTAGTAGTGCGAGTGAGTAAAGGGAGAGATTTGACCTGTTTTTTTGTTTTTTATTCGGGCCATTTAAAATTAAAGTATACGTGAATAGCTTTTGTGTGTTTACAAATCCCCTTAAGGAGACCCTCATACCCTTGCACTGAGGCGTGTCGTAGACGTTCAGAAATCCTTATTTATGAATTATCTTCTTATTTAAAAATTTGACTCACGCAAAAAAAAAAAAAAGAGGGGAAAAGTATCAAAATATTCTTATTGGTTTAAAAGCTTAAAATTTGGAGTTTCAAAACTAATAAGAAAATAATGAAAAGGTGAAATCAGCTCATCTTCAACAACCTTTCACGCTTATTGTCACAGTTCTAAGATCAAAGAAAATACTTAGAAGCATAGATCAAGCTTTCTCCAAACAAAAAAAGTAATTTTAACAGTCACAACAGATCAATTTAAGATAATTGAGGATTGTTTTAGTGGTTTTGAAACTTAAGAACTGCCATTTTCTCAACAAATACCGCAGTGTGAGAGTATTTACATTCAAATAGGCAGCGCCCTTGACGTTGTTACCTACTTGGGGGATTTAGAGAAGGCGCGTTGTGGGGGTTGCATCTTATATCTCACTTTTTGGAAATAACACTTCCCCAACAGCTCTTGAAACTTGAGTGCTCCCTCCCTTCACAATGACTGACTTCCTTCTCTTAATATAATTGTTGATTGCTTACCTGATTATGATACGTCTCTTCTTCTCCTTATGCATACACACAACGCTTACCTTCTCATACCATGGCTCTCCCCTCTACAGTAATTTTTATACGTCTCCTCTTCTGCGTATGCATACACACAATGCTTACCTTATCTTCCCATTGTTCTCCCTTATATATTATCAGTCATATGTGAAACATATCTATAGTTATTATTTTGTTAGTTATTATTCGTCCTATATAATGGAATCATGCTTCAACCAACATCTAGCATGGAAGATTTATACAAACTTTTTTCACATACAACTCAATTAACTGGAATAATTAACAGCTTTTAAGATAATTATTTAAAGATACAAATTAACATATTTGAAAATTCACTTCGGTTGTTGTCTTTGTCACTCCACTATAGATTGAACTGTCAAATGCCCCATGAATCGGTTGTTAAAATCACTGTCATTATTGATTTTTTTTAAAATAAAAGTTTGTTCACTCTCCTTCCAGGCAAATGTTGTTACATTTAATCTAAAATCAGCCTTCATCCCAACAAATTAATATTACTAATATGCGTAAAACCATTCGTGATGTGAGAAGTGGTAAAAAAAATTGTGGCGATATACTGCCTTTTTTTTAAATCATGCTTTTTGTTTTTTTCTATTATGTTTAGAAAACTTGTCTGGTAAAAGCGAGCGATGTTAAAATTGGAGACCGAAGCTTGACTCTCGTTCCACTCGAAGCCAATATTTGTTGTTAAAGCGTGTCCTAGCATCGGACCTAGTTTCCCAGTGTGATCTGGAAGTAAGCCCGGTCGTGGAAGATTGTAATTCAGTGGAGTGAGCCCGATTGCACAGTAGACCTACTCCACAGGGGGTTCTGTCAAGTTTATTCGACCAATCCACATACACCCCTCTTCCTCGCCTTTTCCATTCCCCACTCACCCCTCTTTACAGTATTACCTCTCAGCCGAGGATGGTTCGATCCCCCGACGATACGGTCACACAATTTGCACTCGTGGGCTGTACACTCTGTTCTAATAAATTATCGTTCCTCTTTGGAAACTGTGGGCGGGTCTGTGAATGAAACAGACGGGTAAAAGAGGCTGAGAGGTAGAGATGCAAGGAAGGGTTGGGGTTTTAACACCACATCAATAGTAGCAACCGGCTCCCCTGAATAATACATTTTAACCCCTACGGGATTTGAGCAATAGTTTCTTGAAGTTCGCTGAACACTAGCCCACATTATTATACGTGTTCGAATTCTTAAGTTTATTTAAATTTAGCTAAAAAAATGCATTGACACTAGGCTCTCCGTTCCTAGAACCTACTAATACAATATATATATATATATATATATATATATATATATATA
>CABFWB010000074.1:220698-239552 GCA_902151455.1 Timema bartmani | reverse complement strand
GTTAGCGGTAAAATAGGGGTACGCTACCTCCGAAGGGATTTGCCAAGGTCTTATTTTAAAGTCATTAAAGTAAAATCTGAGTTAGAAAACTTAAGAGAAGGTGATGAGATTACACCGATTCTAAGAAAGGAAGTTTGAAGATTTATTTAATTTTGGTTGTTTCATTGCGTTTTGATTTGCGCTTCAATTATCATAGTTCTATATACATACAATCCTATACAAAGTACACACATCTTGAAACGGTATTAATTACACAAACTTATTTCTAACGAATTAATATATAAAATTATAAAGTATATTGTATTGATCTGTCCGAGAGAAATCTGTAATTAATTCCATTTCGAAAAGATGGGTGGTTATTAGTTTATACTGTAGGCGATAAATGTATGCGGATAACCCACGCAAGCAGTGATAAACCACGGAAAAATTTATTTTATCCCTCGCTTCCGAGCCCTTTCTTCATTTTAATGCATATGTATTATTTATACTTATTACATAATTATTATTATTATTATTACTATACTTTATTACGTTATAGCTACACTAGAGATATTACCACTATTGTGTCGTTTGTTGGTTAATAGTGTAGGCTCATGCTTCTATACCAATGGTTCACTTAAAGCACTTTAAAAATATATATATCATACTCTCTTAAAACACAAATTATTAGTTTACATTACAGAATATCTATCATATTTATTAATTGTATTTATATCAAACATTAAAGAATCAAGGCACGTCCGAGTAAATCGAGAATAGCTCATTATAGATTGAGTGTATAATGAAGTAATAATTTAAACTATGTTTTAAATTTATAACGAAAGATTATAAAAGTTTTTATTTAACTACGGTAATAAACGACAATTCTTTTTTAATTCAAGCCTCATATATTATATTCAGGAATAGAATTTTATAAAATACAACTATAAACAAATTTTAAACCTTAGCAACATTAGCAAAAAGGGGATATAGGGAGTGGTCACACAAATATTATAGCAATTTCACAACAAATGTTTAAAAGAATGTTAGCTTACTCACGTTTTGAGCAATATTTCCCCTCTTCCAACACCCACCCAATTCTTTGGTGCATTCGACCTATCCTTTGATAAGGCGAATGTACTATATAAATTTAAGGGGGATAAGAGGAGAAAATCTTAAACTTAAGGTTCTCTAGTCCTTTTTTAGTATTTAGACTCCAATCCAGCATCTCAATATTCCTTTCTAGTTCATTCACAGAGGATAGTTTTTTTCAATTAAAAAATTACTTGCTTCGTTGGCCGAATGATCCAGGGCGTCATTCTCACAATAGGCTAGACGTTCTACGATGGAGAGATCGTGGTTCGATCCTGGTCGGGTGTATTGTATGGGTGGTTTTTACTAAATGATATCTCACTCTCTACGCAAATGCGGGTGCCCCTACTGCTCTAAATTAAATCTTTCTCATCCCTAGCCCATAAGCGTAGTTATTACATAGGTGTATAACCGGAACGGGCAGTAAAATGCTGTGCTAAATAATAATAGTAATAATAATAAAACAGTGTAGTGACCAACATGCGCCCTCCTTGCCCTGTGATTTCAGAAGAGATGTCCGAGGTTGTTGATAGCCAATAGAGGCACTAAAACGTTCTGTATAAATTAACATATGACTAAAAAAATATTTTGTTGCAAAGGAGAATTTTAAGGGACTAAATAACCTGAGACTGTACATGCATTTTAAACACATAAAAACATGGCATCTAAAAAGAACTTACTTGATCCAATTTAAATACTTTCATATAACTTTAACAAAAAATATATAAACTAAATCACTCTTTACTAAAAATTAAAATATTTTTCAAAATTAAAGGTCTAGTCGACATATAGTAAACAACCACAAGTTATAGAACTAAAGTATATCAGCTGTCAAAGGTAATCACTTCTTTGAAATTACTTTTAATTTAGTTAATAGGGCTATCTCAAGCCGTCTTTATTTTATTTTTCTCAGTCTTTGCTCTTTTGTTTCTTCTTGTTTCTTATACTCAACAGTTTCTTAATCATTTTTTGATCGTTCTTTGCTTCAGCAAGCCCTGCTGTCACGTAATCAAAAGTAAACACTTTCGGTTCCAATAAAAAAAAAGTAAGGGAAAAAAGAGTTTTAGGAAAAGCAAATGTTATTTTTTTTACCCAATTGTCTTTTCTGACGAATGAGTTAGATTCGGTCCAGATTCAAAGTGCACTCACTATGTACCAAGTCCCCACTTTTAAAATAATTAGGTACTCGCAAAAAAAGCTCTTCAGCGTTCTGCTTGAAAAGATGTATCCGTAAAGTTCATGTTCAACCAAGATTAACATTCTAGAAAGACTCGTATCGGTGGGCTAGCGGAAAAAATTGACAGTCTTGTCTTGTCTAGCTGGCTGGTGAAAAGAATGTTGAGGCTCGAATCCTGGTCAGGGGAATTATATTTTTTTCACTAAATGTTTTCCGACTCTCCAAGTACTTGAAATGCGGGTACACTTCTTATTAGGTCAGCCTACCTAATTTCTGTAAATATGAGGATAGCCTGTGGGGATAGTAAGATGCGAAGCAGCGTAAAGTAAATCAAAGACGACATTCAGCACTTCCTAATAAACAAGTATTCAAACACCGAAATGTGTGAAAAATTACTCTATCTAAACCACAGGCTGTTTCTTTCATATCATAGAGGTAGATTGATTCCTTTCGTGGTCAAAACTTTTATTTCATTAATAATTGTCGACAAAAATCTTATCGAAATGTAGGTATTAAGGAGATTAAAGTGTTGAAATGGTTGAACGCCTTATGCTACTAATAATTTTAGGTATAATTTAATTTAAAATATAACTGGTTTTTTTTTATTTAAAAAATTTACTAACGAGACATGTTTACAGCTTTAATGCATGGATACCATCCTCTACAAAAATTAATTTTAAACTCTTTTCTATCTCGTGTAGTTTTTCTGGTTTCGTTTCCACGTGGCCTATAATTCCCTATCAATTTTTAACCCGGACAGATTACATTGTTGGTGTGTGTTATGATCGCGGAGTGGAAGGAGTAATAGAGCGAGAGGAAAGGAGGGTTCAACCATTGAGCCTATAAAACTCACGAACCGTGGATTACCTTCCAAAATTGTCTATAATTACAGGTCCCCACCAATTACTCCCTGGCTCATTCTCTACATTTTGGTAGCGGCGGTCGGTGGGGTCTAACCCGCAACTATAGCGTGCTAGCACGGAATAGGTTCTTCTTCAGCGCTGTTTCTCACGGAGCAACGGAGAACTGGGCGACGTATATCTCGCTTATATTAAATTGTGCATGCTATAGTCAGCGCTGCAGTCGGCGAACTGTGAACTATTTGTTTTGTTTTATGCCCACTGCTTACATTCACTGCATGCGATCTTTTTTTTTAGCACCACGTCTTACTATCTGTTCGGGCTAAACGCTCAGGTACTACTTACTTTAATGGTTTTGAATAAGGGAAAGGCTATATTTATAGGATGTGTACCCATATTTTGTGTGTAGGGAGAATGAAAAAAAACATTTAGGAAAAATCACCCTCAGTACGAACGACCGAGATTTGAAATTGATATCCCCGTCATCGGCAGTTTAATCTATTGCAAGAATAGTGCCTTAGACCATGCGACCACTGAAGCAAGCTGCAGGAGATGTTAACCTATACCATTATTGTGGTGGAATAAAAGGCCTTCCAAAAGAAGCTTCCTACCAAAATCAGGGTATATCTGCGTATTGACATTGTATCCATAGTCGGATCTTGCAGTAGGTAAGCTGCTGACTTGATGTATTTCACTCTTAAATGCCAGTTTCATAGTCATACCTAATACGCCTCAAGTGCGGTGCTTTGTTAATTACAAGACGACACATATCTCTACTCGAATGAAATGGGCCGGTTTCGCCTATGAAACTGGCCCATTCCATTCTGATCTAGGTAGGTGTCGTCCTGCATTTATTATAGCGCCGCGCTTGAGGCGTATTCAACCTAACTACTAAACACCATTAGTTTGTGATCTTTAAGGTGTGATAGAAGGGGACGCGAGAAAAGGCTAATGTTTTTGCGGTTTTTATGGCAAAACTTTTTTTTTTTGCTAAAATAAATCAGATATATTTCTCCAATGAAAAGCTAGAGTTAAATTTTTTTCACAAGGTGATATCAACAGTTCCTGAATATCCTTCATGAGCATAGTGGCATTATATGAGAAACTTTTTATATCAAGAGAAAAAGTTGTAATTAAATTCCAGGACACCCTTAACAGATATTCAAGAAATGTTGAAGTCACTATGTGAAGAGAATTAAATTATACGTTTGTACTGGAGCAATATTTGATTTATTTTGGGGAAAAAAAAAAGTTTTGCCATAAAAACTGCAAAAACACTGTCTTTTTCTCGCGTCCCCTTTCATCCCACCTTAAGCATGCGATGTTTACATAGTTTGGTAGTAGCTTCAAGTTTTAACGTATCACTGCCAATAGCGCTGATATGTAACCAGTTTATAACGAACTCTCTATTTACATTATTTGTTTTTTGGTGGACATAGCATTTTAAGAGCCCATCTCCCACTTTCCCTCATACTGCCTTCCTAGATGTTGTTTTCTATCTTCAATCTAAGGGAATAATGATTCGTTAAACTAAAATTATCTCTCCTTATCCTTATCACTTACTTCCTTCCTTGCACGTGGATGCTGATTAATTGCCTAGAAACTCACTCTTCCCATCTGACTCCCTTAGGTGTGTCATTAAATGCCAATAAAAATGTTCATATGGTCCAAGGCGTTGTGCTCACGATAAGCTTGATTGATGATTGTGGGAAGTTTGAGGCTCTAACCTCATCCGTTTGCACTGTGGGTGGTTTTACGAATGTGATTTTTCACTGCTATTTTCACATCCTTTCTCCACGATAATGCGGGTGTATTTACTCTTAGCTACCTTACGCCTACTCCTTAAATTAAGCCTTTAATAACCATATTGTTAAAAGTAATAGTGAACAATAAATAACTTGTTTCAAAACAAATTAACGACAGTAATTATGCGAATCTCTGTCGCAGAAGTTTTCAGCAATGTTTCTCTCTCTTTACTCCTACAACCCTACATCCATGATATGTGGCTTCTGAAATCCTCGCTTCTTTGCACGAAGTTTAGTTCACACTAGGCTGGTTTCCAGTAGCTTCTACGCCCAACACCTCAAATCAAAACGTCAATTTTAGGCCCACTAGGGCGTCTCTTGTTCCGCTCTATCATTACGTTTTGGCATCAAGTTTAAAAGTTAATAAAGCTTGTTTTGTTGTTAAATAATTTTAAACTTTACTTTATTGTCTAGCGCGTGCATTTATTTATTTTTTGTGTTATTTTGGAAGGCGTTTTAACTATGATTGAGCTAAAAGAGATCTTGATTTATTATTATAATTATTAGATTACAATCATAGTAATCTAAGAGCTCTTTAAAGTAGAACGCTTGTACGCTTCAATATGGTATTGTGACCAAATAACTGGGTCAATTAAGTATTGTTCAAGAAGGTTTAAAAAATAGAGCTATAGGCTGTATATATTTTTATTTTATTTTTTATTCGTGGTTTACCACACGACACAATTGAAGGAATTTGAGGCCGAGGGTCGAATCTCAGACGGGTGCATTGTGGTATATAGTTTTACACATATGATTTATCACTGCCGTGAAAAACCCACTTTGGTGGCCGCGTGGTCTAAGGCGCTACTCTCGCAGTAGACTGGACTGCCGATGACGGGGAGATCGAGGTTCAAATCTTGGTCGGGTGTACTGAGGGTGGTTTTTCCTAAATGGTTTTCCATTCTCCCTAGCGTATAAACCGAACGGGTAGTAAGACGTGGTGCTTAATAATAATAATAATAATAATAATAATAATAATAATAATAATAATAATAACATTCTCCCTCCACGGAAATGCGGGTACACTCCCACTAAATATAGCATTCCTAATTCCTAAAACCATTAACGTAATTAGTAAATAAGTGTATAGCCCGAACGAGTACTAATGACGCGGTGCTAAAATATATACTTATAACTTGTATTAAGCCGTGAATAATCCTTGTTCTAGACGTACAAATAAAAAATACTCTTTATAATGTGTGAATAGAAACAACTTTTTATTTTTCACTGACTACTTTTCATTAAATTGATAGTGAATCAATTTTACGATAGTTTGGGTCTATACATCTCACTCGCCAATTATTATCTCTAGTTCTTGTTAAGGCCTAAAGCGCTAAGGTGATGTGTTCTAATCTCAGTTGGGAGATTTACAGAAAAACTGATTATGAGTAAAAGGCTCTATAATCAGCTTATAAATGCCAATAAACCCCGATAGCATGTTAGAGTATGAAACGTCTACAATACAGTCCGATTTTGATAGGAAGAAACCTTTTTGACATTTTAAAAGCTACTAAAACAATTTTCACATATTATTACTTCATTGTCACTTTTGATAGATACACTCAATTACTATAAAAAATACTAATGACACACACAGTAGTACTATATAATTGTTGATCACCAAAAAAATATATACTCGCATTATTTAAAAGTTTTTTATTACCAAAATCTACTATACAGTCGACCTCGGTGGTGTTGGGGTAAGATGCTCACCTTAAGAGACAATGTTCGTGGGTTCAGACCTAGTTGGAATCGACGGATTTTTCTTGAGCGATAAATTTCCGTAGCACAACTTTCTTCGGTGGGAAGGGGAGAGAGGAGGGAAGTAAAGCAGTCTGTCCCAAGTCGATTGTGGCCGGTAAAAGAATCATGGGAGGTAGGTGAAAATAGCTTTCCCGGCCAAATTGGTAGATTCTTTCGTTCTCGCTCATAGAAATTCTCGTATGCTGATATAATCAATTGGTTCAGAAGGTGCACGTTAAATAAATCAAATAAATAAACGTAATATAGCTTTGTATTAATATAAGTGTTTAGGGATAATAGAATGACTCTTGTTTAACTTTTAAATTAAAAAATAAGAATTTTTTGGTACCAACTGAATAGCACAGATTAAATAACGGAATTAATTCTATAAGCTATGTAAATAAATACGTTAATCATTTTTGCATTGTCCCAAATGTACTGTACGTTACCATTTTCCCGAATAAAAGTGAACTGTTTCCTTAACTATACCATGAACGTTATTGGGGGATAGGGGGGTGTGTTAAATGTGTATCCTTTTCTAAACACAGCCATGTCTATCAATATAGTAGGATTTTGGTAGGAAGGACTTTTTAGAAAATGCAAGAATATTTTTGGCGGGCAACATTGACAACATTTTACAATACTATTCATATTATTTTGTAGGAATTTATATTACCTATCAAAAATGACAAAAATCACAAAACATGACGTAAGAATACAGGAAAGTAGTTATGGTAATTTTCTAGCGGTCAGATAAAGCTCCTCCTTTGAAAATTGGACTTTAGGTATTGTTTTAGTGGATACGACCTGATTCACGATTTAGGATTAATCAAAACAAAAACTGTTATTTATAATTTAAGGATCTTTAGTTTATTTATGGAACACAATTTGACTTGGCATCGTATCTAATTGCTTGTTTGCATAATCTTCTTTCATTTTTATTCTTCTCTCAGATCTTCTCCAAGGAAAGATAAACTTTTATGTTCATCTTCATTTATGAGTTTCTCATGTTTAAATTTTCTCGTCGTCGTCATATTAGATCCTTTTAGGATTTTTTTTTTCTTACTACGTTTATATTAAGAAAGTTAAACATGGATCTAAGTCAAATTTGAGAAATAAATTCCTTAGCTTGTAAGTTATTCGTCTACATGGGTGAATCAATTGCAGGGTGTTGTAGGTGGAAAGAGTATCTCTCCACTCTCCTTCTTCACTCTTCACTCTTCACCTCTCACCCCTAACCTTTTTCCACCCTGCTAATAAAAAAAACTCTCAGCCAAGGCAAACTAACTTTGCTAACCGCACACCTTTCATGTGCTTGAAATTAATTAATTAATTAATTCAAAACGATTTGTATGCATAATTTTTATCTAAAAATAAACTGGCAGCTACATGTAATTTTAATAGGGAGGTATTTATTTGAAGCATTTAATTAAAAACAAATTTTATTCAAATTTGTTTTATTATTTCATAAATCTAAATGAAATTTCCATATCTAATTAAAATCAATTACAATTATAACAAAAATAATTTGGTCTCTAAAAATCATAAATTTTAATTAGTTTTAAAGTTAATATTTCAAAATAAATATCAGTAAAACTTACGAGTAAAACTGCTAGATTATAAAAATAAATATTTTATCTCAATAACTCTTTGGTATGATTATGAATTTATCCGTTCCTCATAAATGATTTGTGAAACAGTATGACACAAACACACACTCACTAGTTTTGTAATAACATGTTCACCTACTTGCTTGTTTGCTCATGCGTTAACATTGTCTCAACCTAACTACTTTGCTAAAATAAATATTGCACAGTATTTCCCACACTGTTTTAAAGATTCATGTAACCCATAGGCATGGCTAATTTCTTAGAGATCTTGGAATGAAAGTCTAGATGACCCGGGTTCTACTCTGGATGCTGCTGAAGATTTTTTTTTTAATTTCTATATGAGTTAATCTTTATAAATAAGAGAGTAATATTACGACTTTTGTCCTAGAATAGATTAGTTTAAGTCATGTGCCTCGATAATATGTTTTTATAAATACCCTAATAAACAAAAACAAGCTAATATATTTTCTTTTCAAACTTAGTAAAATTATTTAAATCTGTAAGTTAAATGGAGTACATTCAAACTCCTATGATTTTCCATTCTCATCGTTCTCATTAATTTATTCGGATGGATATACCATTTAACATCTCATGTCTCTCTCCAGCGTCTTAAAATTACAACCTTCATCTCTATTATAGCTTTATTAGAAATATATCCCCCTTCCCCTTAAAATCAACCTATTCCAAGACCCATCCCCTTATTTCGCCTTCCACCTGCTGCTCTAGTGATTATAAACTTTGTCTGAAACAAAAAGTTGTATTTGAATCCTAATTGTGACTGTTCCCCTCCATCCCCTGTCCCCCCCTTTCCCCTCACTCCATCCACAAGTCGTCTGAATACTAGTTTCCTTCAACCACGATCTCGCGCCTTCAATGGTTTCATCATTTACGAAACTTTCGATAGAGGAATGTCCGGTATAGCTTGATTATTTTGTCCCGGCTGATATTCGTGAGCTAAGCCAACGTACTGGAATTATTATAGAGAAAGATTTATCTTAACACTTCATGGAATAATGTCCGGTATAGCTTGATTATTTTGTCCCGGATGGTCTTCGCAAGATAGGTTAGCTCACTAGAAATATTTTAGATTTCGCTTTAGTTCATGAATTTGTGGTAGGAATGACGGGTATTGGTTATTCTGTATTTTCTGGCCTTCAAGAGCAAAATCAAAGTACTGAAATTATTTTCTAAGAATTTGTATATCATGACTTCATGGAGTTCAGGTATAGCTGTAATTAACGGGCAAATACCAACACACTATAATTATTGTAAAGTAATCTGTCTACAATGACTTCATGGAATTGAAATATGGCTTGATTATTCTGTCTTGGCTCGTTAGACTATCCAAGACAAACGTAATGTAATAATAATAGAGGAATATTTCTATATTGATTTATGGAGTTCTGTTATAGCTTGATCATTTTGTCTTAGCTGGTCTTCACAATTCAAATCAACGCGCTGGTACTGAAATTATTTAAGAGGAATATTTATATAATAATTTAATGCAAATTAGTTATATATGACTATTTTTTATCTTGGCTGGTCTCATCAAGAACCAAGTCAGCGTATTGTAATAATTCTAGAGGAATCTTTCCATCATAAATTTTGTACTTTAGGTATAACTTGATTATTTTGTGTTATCTGGTCTTCAAGAGCCAAGACAATTCTTGCAGCGAAATATTTCTCTCTTGACTCCACTCTTTCATGAGTTCAATGTTTAATAATAATAATTGTGTGCCTACAGTTTCGTTTGAAATTCGAAGTGTAGTTCAATAATTTAATATTGGCCTGTTGGTTGTGTAATTAGTTCAGTATATGTAGACTACATCTGTGAGGGGAAGGGGTAGCATGGAGGCTATCTAGGGGCTGAAGGGAGATTAACCATTTACGATGGAGCAATATTGCGGCACACCATGAATATTTAATCTCTGCTTGCTTTGGTGCTATGCCTTGCAAACATTCTGTACCGCATTCTGAATGTTTAGATAGAAGTCTGAGAGTTTCATAATGGCGATTCCTAGATTTTTTTTATCGCGTCCTTGGGTTACATGCATATGTATCAATTGCTCTAATGTGTTAGAGATGAGTAAGGTAAAATGTAAAAGGATTGTACCCGCATTTGAGTAGAGGGCGAGCTTAAAACCATTTAGGAAAAAACACTCTTATTAAATCCTAATATAATTCGAACCACGACCTCCCCGTTATCTGAGGTCTAATTTCTTGTGAGAGTGATGCCTTAGACCAAGTTCATTAAAGGGGGAAAGGATTGGGCGTGAACCAGAAACCATTTCACAAAAATTGTCCAAAAGAAAATGCCATAGCAATATATTTTTATTTTTAATGACGTACAGACAGTTATGGAAGTTTAAAACTTCACTTTACTTAAAATAAAAATTATCTTTAAAATAATTTACAAAAGGGGTGGGGGGGAACCCTCATTGAGAGTCACATATTTGAGTGTGTTGCAAACGTTTCAAGCTGTTATCTGACCGGCCAAGTCTAAGGATTCGTACCCTACTTTTAAGTGGAGTAAACTAGCGATATTTCTCCAGCCGGAAGAGGAGGAAGAGAGGACGGAATGGAGTATGAGATTTTTGTTTCTCCTTTTTTTTCTCCCAAGCTTTTGTTTTGTTTGTGAAAATATCTCGCGTCGGGTCTTTGCTCTGTTTTCATCTCGTTGCTTGGTCTGAGCCATCCGGATAATAGAATCAACTAGCAGCAGTAAATTAAATGTAAATAATGAGTTTTAGCTACTTGAACTGCTGTAATCCTCACCCATCCCTACTTTGTATACGTATGGAGGGAGTTTAGAGTTATGTGTTTATACCAAACTAATGATTAAAGTAGTAAAATAATTTCAGTTTTTACATATAGTACTCGTTATTATAGCGTAAAAATGTGTCATTTACAGAATATAATTTGTAATTTTTGAGGTTACCACGCACATTGAAAATCAAGAAAAAACAACAAATTTTGTAAGTCTGGAAAAAACTGGAAAAATCATAGTAATCTCACCAAAAAATACTTGAATACTCGTGATTTTTGGGACATCAAACTGCAAGCTTTAAATAGTTGGCCTTTGTATGGAATAAAAAATTTAATGAATAATTAAACACTCTGATGCTGCCCGTTCCTCTTTGTCTCCTCAAAACATTGTGTTGCGTAACAACCGTCTAAATTACCCCATCAAGGTCAAATCATCATGTTATAAATACCAATGGTATGATCTCGAAAAATGAAATTTAATATATTTCTATTACTCTATGAGGGTATGGGGGAGAAAAAAAAGGGAATTTCTTTTGGAAATCCCTAAAAACACAGGTAATTTTGCAAAATAGTTGGGACTATTAAATTTTACACATAGTGGTCAATCGATTTAAAAAAATGCACCTTAAATACTCTAAACTAAAAATTAATAAATATGCTATACGTTACATTATACAAATATATATATATATATATATGTATTTTTTACATAAAAAATATTGGTTAATTGGAAGGCTTTCATGGCCGGTATTTGTAGTAGAACTTTTTTCCAGACTTGGGGCACATTAGTGAAATTGTTGCTAACTTTTGGACTATCGTTCATACGACTCAGAAGATTGCCATTACAATGACTGTCACAAAGTTGAAAAACAATATTACTAACGAGATTCAATCCCATAAAAAGTTTTAATTTGTGTTTTTATATATACTACATTTTATAATACATAAAGATTACTTTGGTAACATAAAATGTTCCAGATCTTTCATCATACACGTGTTAAAAAAGGTTTTTTTGTTTACATGAGTTATAATATTTTTTAATATTATATCTATGTTGGCTGCAAAACTTTTTCTTGAGTATCAACAAAATATTTATTTGTTTTTACTTCTATTGATAATGTTATTTCTATGTTTTCAATTTCACTATACAGTGTGTCATAATCCCTATTGTGTTAACTATTAAAGTACTTCTGTAACTTAATTCTGTCTACAAGTTAATTTTAAATATTTTTAACTAACTTATAAACAGAATTTTAAAAGTTACAGATGCATTTTTACCTATAGCTCAATAGAGATTATTACACACTGTATAATGAGATTGAGACCATTAAAAAATAACTTAGCGAAAAATATCATTATCAACAGAAGTAAAAAAAAAATTTTTTGTTGGTCTATAAGAAAATATTCGCAGCCATAATAAATTTAATACATAAAAAATATAATTAATTATAATTATTGTCTTAAAACAAAGCCCTCTATGTAAATTTTAAATAATACACTAAACAATGCATTAAAAAGTTTTTTGAATATACACAAGCTATCTATGGTTATTAAACGAAAATAATATGCTGGATAAATAAGTCCTACCTGTGACTGAGAGGTCAAAGACAACATTCTTACATTGTACTTTGTCACCATTAGTTTCATCGCAATATTTCCATGCTAATGTTATAGTATTTCGTTTAGGCCACCCTGCTTATCCTTAATCCTTAAGCTTAAATGGAAGGGGACGTGAGAAAAGGCCATCGTTTTTTCAGTTTTTTATAGCAAAACTTTTTGTCAAAAATAAGTAAACTAATGCTCCAGTAGAAATATAGAATTGAATTTTCTTCACATGATGGTATCGAAAGTTCACGAATATCTGTCGAGGGTGTCCTGTAATCTTATGACAACATTTCTCCTCATTTAAAACGTTTGTCATCTAATGCCACTCTGCTCATAGACAGATATTCAAAAACTGTTGACAACACCATTCGAAGAAAACTGAACTCTTATGTTTCTACTGGAGAAATATTTATTTTATTTTGGACAAAAAAATGTGTTGCTATAAAAACTGAAAGAAAAAAAATCGGTGAGTTTTTTTCACTTCTCTTTTCATCCCACCTTAAACTAAGTCGTTAACAACCCTTGTATCGAGATTATAAAACGTACACAACACCAGGCATTGAATCTCTAGCTATACCTCAGTTTTAGCTTCTGTGGTGCTGACTGACAGCTCACAGCTGACTTCTGACGGCTTTAAAAAGCTACCAGACCAAATTATGTATCCCTACGCCAAACCATATGATCTGCAAAAAACATGTGTTTAGCAGCTGTCACTTCTGATAGTCAAAATTTAGGTATATACCTAAATGTTGACTGTCAGAAGTCAGCTGTGAACTGTCAGTCAGCACCAAAGAAGCCATGGGGCTACTGTAGACATTTTACCTAGTACATTATTGGTCTACCCAAGTTTTTAAACCTAATAGACACACAACTCTCACTTTTTTTTCCAAGAAAATCTACATCGATGGTAGCAGTTCTAGCTAGGTCTGCAAGAGCTGCCTTTGACTGGAGTAATATATAGCGTAGCCCATATGAGTTTATATTTGTACCTTATGTCAAAGATTTACACAACTGGTGACCAAGACAATGACATCAGTCTCTTCCAGTCTGGTTTACCGGCGATGGTAAGACTTACAGTTTTTTTTAGCACCACGTCTCACTACCCATTCAGATTATACGCCTATGTACTAATTACATTAATAGGTAGGGGATGAAGAAGGTTCTATTTATAGGAAGTGTAACAGTAATTGCGTGGAGAAAGAGTGGGAAACCGTTTAGTAAAAACCACCCTCAGTACACCCGACCGGGATCGAACCACGATTTCCCTACCATCGGCAGTGTGTTCTCTTGTGAGAATGACGACTTAGACCATGCGTCTTCCGAAGCGGGTGGTTAGAGTTTAAATCTCGATATAGTTATAAAAATTGTTCTATTAAGTAACTTCATATTTATCACTATCATCTGGATGGTAACAAAATCCATGTATAATTTCAGTGGTAGGCGTACGCTGACCTCATTTGTGAGATCAGTATAAATTTGACGTAGTACAGGGCTGTCACGCTCCTGAAAAGCCAAGAAAATAGGTATTTTCTTTTCGGAAAAAACTGGAAAGACACAGAGATTTAAGAAAATAAATAAAAAATACTGAAATATTTGTGAATTTAAAACATTTAAGCAAGCTTTAAATAATCATCCCCTTTGCATGGAAGAAAAAGGGAATTTGAAAACTAGGCATCCTTCTTTGAACACCTCCCCCTCACACTTCATTATTTTTCAGTCAGAAACCCAAAGTTTCGTAACAACTGTTTAAATTTTCCCATCAAGGTCATATTGTTCTAAGGCCTACTTAACTTCACACGAGTCAATTTGCTCGAAAATGAAATCTAATTCCTTTCTACTACTCTCTATAAGCTATCTAAAATAAATGTAGATGGCTTAAGAAAACCTTGTAAGAAATATGTAATCTCGTATTAAAAAATTAGCGGTAGCCCTGTAGTAAGAATGTATTCCAGAAATTAAAAGTTGTTGGTTTTAATTGATACTAATTTTTTAAGTATATATGAATTTAGCTGGGTTTTATTTTAAGCCAGTAGAATGTTGTATATTATCCGGGCTGAAGAAAAATGTCATGCTATAAAGTACTTCAGTTAAGAGTTATTTTTTATGTCGTTTAGTTTATTTATCAGATTAGATAAACATGCATCACGATCAAAGCACTTCCAAAACATACCTAACAAATATGGTTCTATGTTATGAAACTTGTTCCCAAGCCACGCAGTATAGATATTGATAAATATGTGAGATTGAGTTACTGTTTGGAAAACGTGGCAATAAGATCTCCCCGAACGTATATATTTTGCAATTCAAATTACGAATACCCAGCACGGATGAAATATGTAAAATATTCACTTTATCGCGGAATCATCTCCGAATTAGTATACATTATTTTGTGCTACCTATACTGCATTCACGGTAGGAATTACTCTCTGAAAGGTATTTTTTCCTACCAAAATCCTACTATATAATTAATAGCTTTCTGGTAGGTAAAAGGGCCTTTCAGAAAACAATTGACATGCTGAACAGACTTTAGGTCATAGTCCAAAAGATTTTTATAAACGTAAATACGAACTAGTATAGATCTGTTGAAAAGTTAAACTTAAAAAGAAAGTAGCCATGATTATTCTATTATATGTAATATTTGAGAAAAATATTAGTTATTGGAATGTGACACTGAAAATGTTAATCTTTCTTAAGAACCCTTCTCCTGTGTCGTGTGGTGGAGTGATGCCGTGATAATAAGAGTTTGTTAAAACTATACTTGCGATATGCTCTTCTCTATTCGGTTTCCATTTAATTAATTATACATTTTGATCTCCATAACTCACAGCAGAATATAGATAGATTCGTTTATATCAGGCCACTGAGTGATGGGTACTATCCACAGGTAAAATTTCAACCATCTGTGACCCACTTCAATGGCCGAATGGTTTAAGATGTCACTCTATTAGTCTGGCCTGTTGATGACGAGAATATTGAGGTTCAAATCCCGGCCGGGTGAACTGAGAGTGGATTTTCTTAAATTGTTTCTCACTCTACTTCCGCGCAAATGCGGGTAGATTACCTTTAAAATTCTTCCTGCCGCATCGCTATCCCATTAGAGTAATTACCATGTATGAGTACAGCCTGCAGTAAGACGTGGTGATAAAAAAATACTCTGTTTTACCATGGCAGCACTCAACGCCACGCTACTGCCGTCTCACCCCACGGATAGAGCACAATTCCTCATCTTTATTCCTTAGATTAGCGACTTATAGCCACTATTGGCGCTAAATCATACTTTACCAGTAACTAAATGGTCTCAAGACACCAGGCTCACAATCAACTCAATTGCCTATAACGGGGAAGTTGGGTTTGAATCCAGTTTGGTGTAATCAGTAGTGGTTTTCCTCATGCGACTTATCACCTTGGTTGTCTTATCCTCTTTTCATGCCAACGCGGGTGTATTTCCTCTAAACTTCTCCCCTCTTTCCAGCCCTTTAGATTAAGCCATTAATTAAACTGAGTAATAAAACATATTACTAAAAGAAAATAGTAAAAAATTTGTTAAATAAATATCTCTATATCAATGCATTCAATTGCCAAAAAGCCTGTCTTCAGCGTTTCGTTTGGTAAACAACAACCTTAACCATCTTAAATAATTCTACCGTTCCCAAGGTGAGCTCTGCCCAACTAAGGAATACAAGTTCAACGACGTCCATTAATCAGTAAGAAGGAAGATCGTCTCCACTTTGTTGACAGGAACGCAGTCGACGCGGTTAAGCCAGCTCGCGAGTTTTAACTCGGTTTAGTTTCTCCGAGAAGTTGCTGGTTGTGAAGAACTAAAGGATGATGAAACTATTCTAAACACGCCTAAAGGGATACACAAGACCTCTCGAGCCTGTAGGAGTTAGAAGCCAGTCTTGTTTCAAGTTAAATCCACTGTGAGTTTATATGTGTGTTGAGATAGAGTGTGTGTGGGTGTGTGTGTGTGTGTTTGTGTGTATGGAGATAGAGTGTGTGCATGTGGAATGTGTCTGCATGTGTAGAAATTGATAGTGTGGGGAAAAAGAAAGTGTATCTGTGTACAGAGAGGGAGTGTGCGCATGAGAGAATGTGTTTAAATGTGAGCGAGTATATATAAAATTATATATATATATATATCTGTGTGAATAAACAGGGAGTGTGTGCATGAGAGAAAGTGTGTTTATGAGAGAATATATATATATATATATATATATATATATAGAGAGAGAGAGAGAGAGAGAGAGAGAGAGTGCGTGTGTGGAGATAGTGTGTGGAGGGAGGGGGAAAATAAAGTGTATTTGTGAAGAGAGAAAGTATGTGTATGCGAGAAAATGTTTTATGAGAGAGAGTGTGTGTCTATATATATATAGAGAGAAAGCTTGTGTGTGTGCGTGTGCGAATTATTATTATTATTATTACTAGCACAGCGTCTTACTACCCGTCAGGGCTATACGCACTTACGCTAATGTGTAATGATAGGGTGATTGTGAGATGAAATGAAGGACCTGCAGTTTAACGTGGGATCTGAACCACGGCGGAGGCCTGGCATTTTACACCTTCACAAGTTGTGATTAGTACACGTCTTGTCAGAGGTGAAGGAAGGGTTCGGCAATCAGATAAATGTGTGGCGGGACCGAGGATTGAGCCCCGGACCCTCATCACAGAAGTCCGACACCTTACCTCTAGACCAGGTCACCCTACGTGTGTGAAGATAGAACGAGTGTGTTTATGAGTAGAAATAAAGGTGTGTGTGGGGAGAGGGGTAGGCCAACAAAAAGGGTTGAATACAACTGGTCTAATGCATCAAATCAAGCTTAGAATCAGTGGAGGGTGATGGAGGAGGAGAGGGGTAAAGGTGTATCCACCTATAATTTTTCCTCTCCGCACTAAATCAAGCTTAGAATCAGTGGAGGGTGATGGAGGAGGAGAGGGTTAAAGGTGTATCCACCTATAATTTTTCCTCTCCGCACTATCCTCTTCACCACAATTCCAAAGATTAAGCCATTAATAACCATCATGTTACCCGCATCAATGGTCGCATATCTAACCCATCCTTCTCGTATAAGACTGGATTGCCAGTGAGGGGGGAGATCAGGGGTTGAATCCCGGTTGGATGCACAGAGGAAATTATTTCCACAACAATTCCCCACCTTCCCTCCGCAGAGGCAGGTATATTTCCTATAAAATTATTTTGTAGACCTCCTCTCTATTCCATTAGCTTAACTTATATATATATATAACCTTCAAAGGTACTAAGACACGGGAAAACGTACTAATGAAAACGGCATATATAATGTTTATATAATATTATGATAAGTACACATATATTTTATAAGCATTCCTCTTTTACACCCTCCCCTCCCTCCCGCCTCCACCAACGGTTTTTTTAATCACCGCGTCTTACTACCTCTTCAGGTTATACGTATATATTATGATAATTAATCTAATGGGGTATAATTAAGGGAAGAAGAATCTTATATGTAATCTACCTGCATTTTCGTGGAAGAAGGGTGGGAAATCATTTAGAAAATAAACGCCCTTAGCAGACCCGACCGTGACTAGAACCCTGATCTCCCCGTCATCAGTGGGCCAGTCTATCACGAGAGTGACGCCTCATATCAATTGGTCACTGAAGCGAATGCCCCCAAAATAGATTTCTAAATAGTAGGCCCTTTAGTAGCAGTAATGTATAGCACACACACACACACACAATCATGCGCCGATGCTATCTAATCCATCATTGCTCTTCAGACGCGCTGTCCATACCGATGTGTGAAATATTAAATGTTCCTGATTGGCGGGCTACACGGAATGGGTATCTAAATGAACACGGAAACCTGTGTCCTGTCAACCTGTTAACAAATTCCTCCTAACTTGTAACATCGTTTTGTCCTCCAAGTCATAATTTTTTGTCCCCTCATAGAAGTATCAACTTTTTTTTAAGTACATTTTTTTTTAATTCGATGGTTGGATTGTCCCTCCCCCCGCTCCCCCCAATTTCCCTCTCTCATTCCTCATATCATTTGTCATGTCAACCCATTTCGTTTCCCTCTATGACTGAAGTTGATACAAATACAATTTTTTTTTGTGACACTTTTACTTTCTCTCTATCTTATAGGTAGAGAAAGTATTGTGATCGTCAAAAAAATCGAAGTCGAGATTTTGATGAATTTTGACGTTTCATGACTTCCTGAATCCGAAAAAGTGGTTTTTG
>CABFWB010000074.1:207816-220661 GCA_902151455.1 Timema bartmani | reverse complement strand
TTTTTAATAAATATAGAATGAATTTGTACGTCCTTTCTAACTAACGTATATTTTGTTTTTTTATTTGTCCCCTCTAATGACATAATCTACGATCAGTGACTCACTATTTAATCGAAGAGAACAGGAGAAGGTTGGATCTGAACAAACCAACTAGCATTTGCTTAAAAATTACCTTAATATCTGTCCAACAATAGTGTGAGAAAATCTTTCCCCGCCGAGTCTCGGGGGCGCTGACTATGCTCATAATTATTACTGTAGTACATTATTGATAAATTATATTTCTTAGTTTTATTTTGGTTGTTTTTCATGGGTATTTTTTCCTGTGTTTTGGCCCCTACTACCCGACCGAGCTATACGCATGTTAAAAGTGATTAGATAAGGGTGAGTAAAGTAGAATGTATAGGAAGTGTATCAGCATATGCGTAGAGGGAGAGAGGAAATATTTTAAAGGACAACACACTTCATCACGGCCGGCCGAGATTCAAACTCCGACCTTTCTATCACTGGCGAACCAGACTAGACGAGACTGGTCCCTTCATACATGTCCAGCGGTCACACTATATTAACTGTATAATATGGACAGTAAAAGTAAAAAATGTGATTACACAATTACTTCTTTTTTCCTAATTTGTAGTGTCCCGCTTTGTTGGACATGTTCGGCCGGCGGGTGACAATTTGTGCGGGTGTAATGAGATTTTTTTTCCCTAAAATATATTTGACCCTCTTTCAAACCAAATGTGGGTACATTTCCTTGAAATTGTATCTTACTTACCCATACCTCGTTATAATAAATATGTGGGTATCCCGGATGGAAAGTAGGACATTGTGTAATAAAAATAAATGGTAATAAAATAAATATAGGTCTATATTATTATTATTCGAGGTATTTAACGTGTACTTTCGTAACTGAATGGTTATATTAGCATTCGGCTTTCAAACCAAATTAAATCTATAATAGACACAACAACCAGCCTTCCAGCCATTAAGTCATCACCGTGAAAGGTGAAACCCGTTTTTTACCAATGATTTTTTTTCCATGCTGGAAATTGAACCCAGATACCCAACCGACAGATCTAAAGTGTCGGATGCTTATGAATGTTATAATTGGACATACAATCGTGAGAGACTCTATTATATGTCTACGACTGTTTTAGTCCCACCTGTGTTTGTGAGTGTTGTAGGGACTGTTGCGACACTGGTAAGTTAATTCGGAAACAATTCCGTTCTCGTTACGGGCGGTAAATGGTCCACCGCTCCCGCTCGATCCCGAAGTTGCTGATGAAGCAATTTCCACTTGGATTGTGGGATAGTGGGGTGTGTGTCTTTAAAGGGGCGGAGAAGGGGTGATTTTGGGTCAAGTGTTCCGGGACACGGAAGAGAAAAGAAATCCGACTCCTGGTGTTTTGACCCCCTCAAACTCTCCTTTTCCACTTCTTACCCTCTACTACTTTTTTTTTCATTCTCTTTGTTACTTTTCTCCTTGGTCTCATATTTCTATGGTCTCATCTCTGTTATTCGAAACGGAAGGATGAAAAAAAAAAAAAACGTAGGAAACATATTGTTGAAGCATCAGGAACAGCAAATGGTATTGGCAACATCCAACAGACGTTATCTACAACTACATACAAAACTGCATTGAACGTGAAAAGACAGGCGAAAGCTATCATTATAAAATATCCAGAGGAAATGGGATAGAGTCGAAAGATAAAGTAAAGAGAATTATAGATATTAAATTATACCCATCTTCCCTAGGATCAATTTTGTCTATGAATTTTTGTTTTCACATATTACACTATCTTGACCTACATTTACACATTTTTCGTTAATTACTAACATTTAGACACAAGCTTTGTACTGATTTATATATATATATATATATATATATATATATTACAGTAATGGATATATACATATACATATCCATTACAGTAATGTATATATATGTTATATATACAAACATATATGTTATGTATACATATATATATATATCCATTACCGTTTCCACCTTGTGGCCTGGGTCAATTTTTTATTCAAGACATTTTATATGTTCTACTACCGGCTTGCTAAGCTTGTCATAGCTTCATATGTATTATAATCTAACTTAATACTAGGACAAACACAACATCCAGTCACCGGCCGCTAATTCATCATTGTGAAAGGGTAAACCAGCATTTCACCAATTATGAATTTTTCAGCCATACCGGAAATCGAACCCGGGACTCTTAGCTCAGCAGACAGACATGCTACCAACTGATTTAAGATGTCGGATTTTATATATGTACAGTGGAACCTGACTTATTCGAACTTCCGTAGTTCGTAATAGTCTTTAATTCGAATTTTCCGCCCGGTCCCGTGAATTTTGTATTTAAACAATGTTAAAAATCGTGGATAGTTCAGATTTTGTTTTGGTTAGTTCGAACTTTTCGTAAGTTGTAATGTACTGTGCAGTATTGTTTTCCTACTTCTAGTTGCGATGCCGTGGTGTTCTATTTTGGAAACAGGAAAGGTGACGTTGGAATGAGGTCAGTAACCTTCTTCATGCCCCTCCCCCGCTCTCCCCATAAATCTTTGTTTACACTTACAGTTCGGTACTGCGTTAGTCAAGGTCGAACCCTCGAGCAGTTACGTGCGTTGTTTTTAGTGTTTTGGTCGTAGCGATATTCTTGTGACTTGCGAGTTTTTGTTTAGTTTTTGTTTTGTTTATTACATACTGTACAGTAGTGTTTGTAAGTGTGTGTATCGTAATGTCACTGTCCAGGACACAGTCCTATAAATAATTAAATTTGGCCGAAAAAGTAGCGGTGATAAAAGAAGTGGAAAAAGGACTTAAAAAGAAATCAGAGCTTGCAAAGGCCTTATAAATTTCCCCTGACACACTTTCAACATTTTTGAAAAACAAACAAAAAGTTTTGAGCAATGAAAACGAGAGTGGCAAGATAGGAAAAGATTAAGAGGACCGGAAAATCCATATGTGGACAACTGTTTACTGAAGTGGGTCAAACAAATGCGACACAAGAAAGTCCCAGTGAGCGGCCCTCTTCTTAGAGAAAAGGCTGAACATTTCACATCTGAATTAGGAAAAAAACAGACTTCAAAGCGAGTGCGGGGTGGCTAGATGGATTCAAACAACGAAACTGAATTTCTTCAAAGCTGTATGTGGTGAAAGTGGTGTTATTGATGTGCGTTCAGACGATAATTGGATGGAAGACTTGAAAGAAATGATCCAGGACATAGAACCGAAAAACATTTTTAACGTCGATGAGATGGGTTTTTTTTTCCAAGTGTACTCCTGACAAAACTCTTGCATTTAAAGGTTAACGGTGCAATGGTGGAAAGCCTAGTAAAGATCGATCAACACTGTTAGTTGGAGCAAATATGGATGGTTCTGAAAATCTGCCGTTGTTAATGATTGGAAAAATCAGCTAAGCCACGTTGCTTCAAAAATGTAAAATCGAAGCCAGTGGAATACGAGTCAAATAGAAAAGCATGGACGACCGGTGATCTGTTTGAAAAATTGCTTTTAAAAATCTACAAACAGTATGACAAACAAAATCGGACAGTCCTTTTATTCATTGACAATTGCACTGCTCATAACAGAGTTCCCCTTTTGGAAAATATAAAGGTTTTTTTCCCGCCAATTATGACATAGGTTATTCAACCTATGGACCAAGGAATAATTAAGAACCTAAAACATTTCTACAGACGATTGTTGGTTGAAAAAATTCTTGCTGGAGATTTATCTACTCAGAAAATTTCGCTTGACGTTTTTCAAGCCTCAAGAATGTGTAAGCAAGCGTGGGACCAAGTGGAAGTTGAGACCATTAAGAACTGTTTTTAACAAGCTGGCTTTATCACGAAAGGAAATTATGGAGAAACTGTGACTGAAACTGCGCCAGCTATTGACAACTGTGAGGAAGTTACTCCTGATCTTACTATCTCCTATGTGGACCTCATCTTCGTAGATGAAGATGGAGGAGAGTGTAATGAAATTACTGATGTGGACATTGTCACCGAAGTTCTCAAAAATAACATCCAGACTGAGGATGGAGCATCTGGTGATGAAAAGGACAATTCTTCAGTAGTTCAGGCCTATTCCGAGTGTGGCAGAAGCCATGAACCATATCCAAGAACTCAGGCTTTTTTTGAAAGTTGCAACAATGTAAGTGATTACATTTTCCAGTCATTAAATCAATCAGAATCATACACCATGACTGAGATAACAGATAACTGAAGAAAACAGATTAAAATATCTGACTTTAAAGAAATTGTGAAAAGATAATGTCAAAATACATTAAATAAAGTTTTTGAGCTTGGTTGCAAACTTAATTGTGTTCTTTTCAATTCCTTTTAAGAAACTTATTTAATTCGAATTTTAGGGTGGTTAGAATTATTTCCTGGTACCTTCAGTTCGAATTATCAGGGTTCCACTGTATATTATTTTTTTATACACACACACCTCCCCGAATACGAGTATAACACCGGTTTGCGTGGTAGGGATCCAATCCACGTTATGAGACAGCCGCGTTATAACCAATGACTCGATTATTACTTAAATATATTCATATATATTAATTAAATATAAAACAAATAAAGCTTAATAGTTAATACATACTATACTCAGGTACACTACACATATTGAGTGTACAAACACACTTCTCGAAAATTATTTCATTTCACATATTCATTAAGTCACCATAAAAATATCCAACAAGTATATTTAATCACTTCTTTAAAAAGTTAGTAGTTTCTAGTTATTTTTATGGGAGAGTATTTTTAATGAGATTTTTAGTGAAACTAATTGCATAAGCTTTACCTTTCAAAGGCACAGGGATAAAAAAAAAAGGGCCCGTGGTTTAACAGACGGGGATTTGACTAGGGAACGGTGCGCGCGCGCTTGTGTGTGTGTGTGTGTGTGTGTGTCTGCGCGCATCTAATTAAATATCATGTTCAGTTACAAAAGTAGATGGAGGTAGGGAGGTCTGACTCCTTGTCTTGGTCAGTAGCGCGGCTGCCTATTGAGTAAATAAGGGTTCCTTCCAGGATTCAACTTCCAGACTGGTGAAATGGAGGTTTCCATCTTAACAATAATGGATTGATAGCTAGGGATTATGTGTATATTCTAGAATTGGATTTTCTTGTAAGTCATGTAGTGATATAATAATTTTGTTGGTTGAATATAAAAAAAAGGGATGATCTAATTCATAAACCGGACACTTTTTGTGACCGTAACCAGTACTTTACGAATTGACAGTTTTAATAGAAAAACTGAATTTTGTAAATTAAATCATATCTTAGATTTATTTTACACATTGTAAACGGGATATTAATTTATTTGCTATTTTATGTTAGTAAAGGTAATTTATCAGCTGTTGATCACTGTCTGAGAAATACAGTTTGACGGTTCTTAACGTTACTGGATTTAAGTACGTTCATGCATTCAGGCTCAAAATCATATTATGATCTGAATCTTTCACTTTTGACAAAAAGAATAGATTTCAATAAAACAATACTTTTTTTTAATGTTTATTCTAAAAAAATTAATGTTTATATCCTTTAAACCTGGGATCACACAGACGTGTTTTGTTTGGCCCACACACTGTTTTAAAATCAACCGAATTATTTGACACTCAACATTTAAAAATTGGAAGATTTCACATAAAAATCAGAGTTTACAGCTTCTCTGGAACATTGATGACAAAGAAAGGGTGTTAAATAAATTTGTTCTGAGTCCGGTTTCAAAAGGAGTAGTGAACTAAGAAACAAACATCCAGTATTTTAAAATTTCTCATTTTATTTCACCGCATCGTAATATCCGTTACGGCTATAATCATTTGTATTAGTCACGCTTATGTAGTAGAGGTAAGGAAGGTAAAACTTAAAGAAAATGTACTCACATTTGCGTGAAGAAAGAATGAGAAACTTTTTAAGTAAAATCACCTTCATTAGCCGACAGTCCAGTCTATTGTGATAGTGAGCATTATACCACCTAAGCGGATATTTATACCTGTCATTTAGTATTCTTTCATTCTTTATATTAAGATATAATCTCCAATATCATACTTGTTTATATTATCTTACGCTTTCGCTTTGGTTCAGTAATAATAAATAAGGTTTGATTAGTCTAGAGGCCGATATACACAAAATTCTAAGCTAAGAAAAGCTAAGCAATGGTCTCTCTTTCTACCCCGAATTCAGTGTTGTTTCTTTCTGGTCTGCTCCAGTGAAGTTTAGTTATGATGGCGTTCTCCAAAATGTCTTGTTTGAGTTCAGGTATAATATTGAGGAAGAAAAGATGCTGCTGTTAGCAGCTGTTTTGGAAGATGAAGAAAATTTAGAAGATTGAGGTTTGACTTGTTCAACTAACGCTTCCGTTTTAATATAAAAACAGTTATTAAATATAAAACCTAAATAGAATATTACTTATATACACGTGGAACAAACTGAAAACAGAACTTCAACACTGCTTTAGTTATTTTCACCAAACCAGCACTGCCTTTTTTCAACACGGAAACCAAGTTGCGTTATGCGCATGCGCGACGTAAGATGACTCAAGATGTGAGATGGAAAAATTTCCCGACCAGTAACTGGAAAAAACATAGCGTGGTGTAGCAAGGCATAGCTTAGCTTAGCTTAGCTGTGTGAACCAACACATTTAAATACAAGGTTCGCTATTTTTCTAAAAAGCTAGCAGAGCAAATCTTAGCTTAGCTTAGCATTCTGTGTGAATCGGCCTTTACCCTCAAGCCACTTCATTCATTTACGTTATCTACCTGACCCATTTTAAAATTATTTTAGTTTGTGACCCCTACTATTCGAAGTACTTGATGTGCACTTTCTAAACCGACAGATTATATCAGCACACGACCTTTAAACTAAATTAAATCTATAAGGGACACAACACCCAGATCTCGACCGTTAATTAATTACTATGAAAAGTTAAAACTACATTTAATCAATTATAAACTTTTATATCATGCCGGGAAACGAACTTTGAACCATTAGTTCAGTAAACAGACACGCTTCCAACTGAGCTAGTGTTTCACTTTACATGGTACTTCAAAACTCTCTGTACAAACTTTAATGGGATATCGGTAGACTTACCATACGTCCCGGTTTGAAGGTCTGGTCCCGGCCGGTTTGTCATTTTGTCCCGGTCAGAAAAAAAATGTTAAGAATATGAAAAATAAACAAAACAATATTGACTATAGAAAAAACAAAAGCAAGTGCAACTGATATTGTTATCGAACTTAAGAAATTGATAGGCCTAACAAATCTTGAAGAAAGGCGGGATAATAGCTTTGTACCACAAGGAGCAAAAAAAAAGTTCAAGGCACTAGAGGAGTCTTGAAGCATTAATTTTGATATAGTTATGAAATAACTTACAAATTTTTATAATCAATGTGTGTCCTACATTGATCTATGGGAAAATCGTTTTGGTGGAGTAGAATCTTTTGTCTAGATAGACAACGATAAGATTATATGGCCAGAAATTGAAAATTCAGCAGAAAAAATTAATGAAACCCTTGTAAATGGTACAATAAACTTAGATGATTTATTCGATAAAGTGGTAGTTTCCAAGGCATATTGGTTTACAAACTGTGACACTTTCAAAACTACGAACCTAAGTTGTGAAGAAAAGTGGGTTCAACTATTCAATCACTTCTAAGACCAGAATATCTCTGTATCTAACCTCGGCCGAGTTGTGGAGTCCATTTTCTGCCTACCAGGCAGTTGAATGGGTATTCTCACTGATGAACAATGTATGCTCTCAAGAAAGAGGAAGATTGGCAGAATCAACAGTTTAATGCCTAATGTACTGCAAAATAAACATTGAAATAAGTTGCAATGAGTTTTATGAAACGATAAAGCATAAAAAAGCATTTCTAAAAAAGATTCACGCAAGTAACAAATGCGATTGGTTTGAACCAGATAATAATTCTTGTTTTCAGCTGTAGATTTTAAGTTGGTTAAATCTCCTAGACTATAGTAAATTACACTTTATAACTTCATCTTTTTATTCATACTTTTCTCTGTAATACATTCAAGTATAGTTTTCAAGTATTCAAGTGAGTTTGGCTTCAGTTTTCATCTAATTGAATGATCAAAAATAGCTTATAAATGGGAATTAATTTTCAAACATTTATATTGCCAATGACATCATAAACATCCTTTCGATTGGTAAGGGTTAGGGGGAGGGGGGTGGAAGCTTGTAAAAATGTGTTAGTGCTAGTTTCCACTTTTACGTCATTGGGGTTTTACATCATGATTCTCTTCCAGTAAAACTCTAAAATGGTCCCGGTTCAAGAGGAAAAACGTATAACCCGAACGGGTAGTAGGACGCGGTGCTAAATAAAAAAATAAATCAAGAGGAAAATATTATGGTAAGCCTAGACTAGGGAATAATAAAACAAACATTTTTCGTTAGTGAATGAAGGACCGCAGACGTCACCCTTAGGTGCTAGAGGGTACTGTTAATACATAAATGGAATGCAGAACGTGTGAAAAACATTTTTATTCACAGAAGTTTTACAGCAGTTTCCGTACATTTTCAAAAATTCCCCAGACTCATATGCTAAATGCATGTCAGCTATTTAAGAATCCGTCAAATATTCCATGTTCTACGTATGAATTCCGCGTTACGAATCACGACGGCGAAAAATGGCCATTTGACGCGTCGCCCAACAGCTACCTCTAGCACCGAAGTGTGACATCTGCGGACATATATGTCACTAATGGAAAAAAATGTTTGTTTTACTGTTCCTTATCTTCCGTTAAAGTTTGTGCAGAGAGTTTCGAATCATCCTGTAGTTTGGAAATGGTATTATTGCCCACAAGAGAATACAAATATTTGTTCAATGGTACCGTATTTTTTCGTGACTTATTCTATATCTATATTTCTGATTGTTAAGTGTGTGTCCTCGTGTGTATTTGTGTGAAATGTAATCAAATAAATGGTGATCTTAAAGAGAGTGGGTGAATGTGTGATCCCATGCGATCTATTTCTCAATGACACCTGTAAGTGGGACATTGAATTTTATGCTATAGACCTTTTTTTTCCTTCGACGATTCTCATCGATTCTTTGCTACCAATGTACCGTAAATTCCATTAACTCCCACCATCCTTGAGAATTTGTTCTTTACAATTTAACAAATAGGCAATTTGTTAAGGTGGCCCTCTCTTCCCACGCCTACTAATACTATCCCTCCTTTACTCACGACTTTTAAAATAATAGAACAAAAAATTAATAATCTTGGCAACAGTTTTAACTATTTTGATAACATATTCTCCATTTTCTGAAGTAATTACTTTAGGAACTCCGTCCGGATGATGATGGGTTTTTCTAAATGTTTCCCAACTCTACCTCCACCCAAATGCAGCTACACTTCCTCAAAAGCCTACTTTCCTCATTAGTTTTAATAGGCCCTATGCGAATAGCCTGGAAAGGTATTAAGATTCACTGAGGGAGAAGGGATAACTAACTTAGAACAGTAAGCATATTTTTTTTAAACTTCCGTTTTAAAAAGTTTTTCGTTTGTAGAATTGGTATTTTTATTTTATCTATTTAGCACCGCGTCTTACTACCCGTTCGGGTTATACGCTTAGAATTAGTATTGAATTTTGTATTAGGAGTGATTTTCCACAGTACGATCTTCACTGTGTTTTTTTGTTCTAATCCTCTCTTCCTACACTTACTAAGATTAAATCTTTAATAAGTTGTGAACATAACACTAAAAATAAATATGGGGTTGACAGCTTAAAAAAATAAACTCTCGACTGTAATAATAGATGAGCACTTAGGTGCTTTATGCTCTGAAGGTGTGCCTTGAAATGTCTTGACGTTCTTCTTGATAAGGATAGAGCACACAAACAGATGTCAATACACGGATGGACTCTGGCAGATAAGGGTATATATTTTTCTCAACGTCATTAGATTACTTTTTTTTTTTTCAACCTGACTTGGATTTTGATGAGAGAATTTTTTTATAACCTCTTTTTTAATATGATTGTCGATGTAATGTAATGACAGGTCATGTGTTACAGCTCGATCGCTCGGATTAGAGATTAATAATATTGTTGTGCTAAGTGGTTTATTTGTTCTTTATTTACCACAGTTGGTCGAAGGTCGTCAACTACACGGGGTTTTAATTGGGGTGCTTTTACTTAGGCTGTCCATCACTGTTTCCTCAATTAGTAGTAGCACTGCATTTAATTCCTGAATATAGAATTAAAAAGAACTGTAATCTGTTTTAAAAATATATCCTTCACATACAACTGACACGAAATAATACGAGGGAATTCAATCAGGAATGCTCATATTCGATTATAGACTCATTCTAATATGGGGATGTAGGCCTACGTAGCCTATATATATATCCCCATTACTATTTTTACCCATTGAGGATATTTTACATCACATTGTTTTATATTCTCTCTCCTTGAGAATGATGCTGCACTTTCTTTTAATTTACCCTTTTATTATGTTTCTTTAGGTTAGATAGCTTAGGTTGCTGTTGGTAACTTCTAGAACTAAAGCGTTGTTATTAAGAAATAAACTAAACCACAACTATACCACCAATGGTATTAATAGGTATCTCTACTCTAAAAAGGTAGATTTTTCTAAGATTTGAGGCTAAAAGCTATTAGTTTTTACTTAGTTAATATTTACCCATATTTTTAAAATAGCGTTCCAGTAAGTTGCATCAGGCATTTTCAAGGGGATTTTTAATATGAAAAAAGTCAACGCAAGTTCCATATAAATAAAAAGGGTTAAATTGTATTGATGTATTGTTTGATTAAATTTGAAAGTTTACGGAAAATGCTTTAGGAAGTTGGCCGAAACTACGTTTTTTTTTTTAAATAGTCAAGATATATACATAATAAATGAACCATGATCGATGGCCGTACTATAATTTAAAGCATTTAAGGAGCTTCCATAATATTAGATTTTGTTTTGTGTATCCCAAATTTAATAAATATTGGAGTTCTTTCGTTTCAAAGTCAAACATATTGAAAACTAAATTTCTTAATCTATTATGTTATATTTTTAAAACTGGGATATTGCTACATGTGGGGACTAAAATAGCAATTATTTTTACTTACTCTATGGCTTTATAGACCACTTCAAGGGCCAAACAGTCTAAGGCGTCACTTCTTGCTATACTGTCTTGCTGATGACAGGGAGATTGGGGTTTGAATCTCAGAAGGGCTTATCGAGGGTGGATTTTTCCTTAATGGTTTCCCACTCTTCTTCCATGAAAATGCTGCTAAATTACCTATAAAATTTTCCCTTCCCCATTCCTATCCCATTAGAGTAATTATCAAATAGTTTCATATAGCCTGAACTGGTAGTGATAAATAACTGTTTAGGGAGGGGAGAGGGCGATTTGTATGTATTTAAGGGTGGCCTCCTGATTCCAAACGGTCCTGTTTGCGAACATGAGAATTGCTATACATAGAGAGGAGTCCAGATTGCAGATACTACATGTTGCTATGCCACCCCACCCCTAATTTGATAATAGGGGCGGCCCACAGGGTTCTAGCAGTCGTACGTTCTCTCAGCCTCATCATTTTAACTTAATTACATACACTATTATTTCTAGGTTAGGTTAGGCTAAGTTAGGTTATGTCAGGCTAGGTTAGGTTTGGTTAGGCTAAGCTAGGGTAAGCTTGGTCAGGAGGAAAGATCCGGTGGCCGGTGGGTGCTGCCAGTAGCTCCTTCCAACCGTGTCACTATTCTCACGTGATTTGCTATTTTACTTGTTTGCAATCTGGGCATTGGATATTTAGGTGATCATTAAACCTTTTGGGTGTGTTCGCAATTTGGACGAATTTTTCCCTGTTCAGCAATGTAGATTGTTTTCAATCAGGATACGACCTATTTAAGTACCAGGTGCATATCAATATGTGTTAGATGTACTAAATTAAACGTGACCAATGAATATTAAAGCTAATACGGTTGCATTGAGTTTGAAATCGTTTATTTGTTACATACACTAGTATAATTTTCAACCAAAGTTTTGTGTGTTTGAATGATGAGTACTTTACTAAGATTTAAGTTTTTATTCGTGTCTGTAGGATTTTCACTTTGAGGATTCGATCAATTCAAAGGTGGTGGGTGAGGGTGGAAACTAGGCCCACCAGGTGCTCAAACCGGGCCCGGTATTAGGGGCAACGCGTCGGCCCCCTTTCTTTGTAATATTCGACTTCATTGGTGGTGAAATCTTACTAACTGTCTAGGAGTAAGTTATAAAAAAAAGTATTTAAGGGGCCTATGGTCCTATCAAGTTTCTAGAAAATACTGTGTCCTTCGTCTGAAAATTATTTGAAATTTTTTTAATATAATTTACCTGGGGTGGTCCCTCCCCATAAACGTTTGGAAATTTGAATGTTCCTAGAAGCTAATTAGAGTGGTCTTTGCCTAGAATTATATGCCTATTATAGAAGCTATTTAAGTAGTAGTCTTACCCCTGCGAATTTTTGAAAACTGGGTGATTGTATAAGCCATTTGATCTGTTCTTGCCTGGAAAATTTATGAAAATCAAATGTATCTTGAAACTATTTAAAGTGAGCCTTTTCTGGCAAACGAAAAATCGGATGTTCTCAGAATATATTTTGAATAATCTTCCTCTGTCAATTTTAATGATTAGATATCTCTAACAACAATTTTAAAATGGGATGTTTCTAAAAGCTATTTGTAATTTGATACAAAGCCATTTTCAGCTTCACATTCGAGAATATCAGAGGAGAATGAGATAAATGTAAAAGGGGGTAAGTTTATTACAGGGGTGGGAGGAGTTTACTCCAGTCAGGGGGAGGAGGGACAGGTTGTTTCCGGGGGGGGGGG
>CABFWB010000074.1:156283-199286 GCA_902151455.1 Timema bartmani | reverse complement strand
CTGCAACACCTTATAAAATGTTAAAACTTTAACCAGAAATCGAAATTTTAATACGAAGTGTTGACCCTTGTGGAAGACATTAAACTGTTTGAAATGTTCTTAGGTGGACAAAGATGCGCCTCTTTTCTCATTGATTCTATATCATTGTATATTATTTTATGCGTCTTCTTATGTGGAGTGGTGATGATACAATGTACATTATTCCGTTCAGAAATCTTACGAGTTTATAGAAAGAGAGAGAAAGTCTGTGTGGTGCGCCGTACCATTTATTTTGTTACAGCTTTCTCTAATTAATTGGTGGATTGTTGCAGCGATGCCTGTTTATTATTGCACTAAAATGTATTCTAGATTTTTTATTACGGAAAAATATACATAATAAGACTTTACTTGACTTTTTAATTAAGAGTTTACTCGTCAAAGACTATTAAATTACATGGATATTTAGCTTTAGTTGTTTAATTTGAATCAAAACTTATATTTTCCCTCTTCTGTCCAAGATGAGGAATTTAAAACGACCCCTCTCCCAGCTCTTTATTTATTCGTTGCATCAAACCACTCAAGTAATAATTATTAATCTGTTATTACTTTTAACCAAAGAGAAATATTTAATCTAGCGATATATACTAAAACGCAGATACTGGTTTCCATGGTGATGTAAACAAAGAATGACTGTACAGTTTAGCCATTGCCCACACACAATGAAAATATGGAAAATTCGCCAGGAAAATCTAGTTTTAGTTTTAGGCTAATATTTTGGCTGGCATCCTGGACCTTTAAAATCACTTCGTTGGTTAAAATCGGTAAAACCATTTACTCTTAATTTCAACTATAAAAAATGGGCTTATTAAATTATATATAAAAATGTGTGTGTTTGAGGAGAGAGAATATGTATGAGAGAAAGTGATAGAGATGGTGTGTGAGCCATAGAAAGCTAATATATGAAGGAGAATGTGTGGCAAAGTGTGTGTGTGTGTGTGTGTCTGTGTGTGTGTGTGTGTGTGTGTGAAAAAAGAAAGTGTAAAATTTTGGGAGAGATATTGTGTGAAAGAAAAAGAAAATGTGGAGACATGTGAGATAGAGTTTGAGAGAAAATGTTAGAAAGGGAGAGATTAGTGTAGAGAGAGAAAATTAGAATGAGAGAAAGTTAAAGACAGAGTTTAAGTGAGAGTGATGGAGAGAAAGTTAGAGAGAGAGTTGGAGAAAGAAATTGAGAATGTGAGTTTGAGATAATGAGTGTTTGAGAGAGAGAAAGTGAGTTTGAAATGGAGAGCGAGATTTAAATATATATAGTGAGAGTGTGATTTGGAGATAGTTTGAGAAAGAGGGAGTTTGAGAGAAAGGGACTTTGAGAGAGATCTTTTGAGTGATAGAGAGCGAGCGTTTGAGGGATATATAGCCTTTGAGAAAAAGAGAGCGTTTGAGTAAGAGAGCATTTGAGAGATAACTTAAGATAGATAGTATAATACAGATAATGTGAGAGAAATTGTCTGATAGAGAGTGTATGTGAGGGTAGATAATTTGTGAGAGAGAGAATGAGAAAATATCATATGAGAGAGAGTGTGTTATAGAGTTTGTGTGTGTGAGGGGAGAGAGTGTGAATGAGAGTGTGTGAGAGTGTGAGAGCGTGAGAGAGTGTGTCAGATAGAGAGAGAGAATATGATAATATAGATGTGGTACACAAAACATTACGGTACTTTGAAATATCATTACCTCAAAATTAATTATCAACATGGAAACATAACAACCTATTGTATTCGCAAGAATGTGAAAAGATAAGATGGGGTACACAAATATTACTTTTAAATATCATATCCTCAACATTAAGTGGTAAAATGAAAACATAGCTTAGCTTATGTATTTGTATTTTGTTACTATTCGCTAAAATGAACATCAAAACCCATTATTTGGGGGGAAAAAAAGAAATAACACTAAAACGCATACTTAAATGGCTGTTTTTAAACATTATTCAAGATCATTTTATCATTTTTGAGCTTATAGTACATACCAAAACATATTTAAACATTATTTTATTGTGCGCTAAACAAAACATAGACAATATTTTCAAGAATTAAACTTAACCTCTTAAATTTCGAATTATTCTCAATTTTATTGATTTAAATGCTGATTAACGATAACAACATATTCGAATGAAAAATGTTTTCCCAGTTTAGGCATCTTAATTTAGCTGTGTTATGACCAGCATCCAAAGAGAAAATTGTGATGTGTTCGGACCAACAAATAAAAATTGAGTTATTCTTTTTTAGCCAAAGAGATATATTTTATTACTTTCTCGCTATCTTACAGGTAGAGAAAGTATTGTGTTGTCAAAAAAAAAATTGAAATCGAGATTTTGATGAATCATGATGTTTCATGATCCTCCGAATTGGAAAACGTTGTTTTTGAATTTCCGTTTGTCTGTCTACACTGTACCTCCAACTAGAGCCTAAACTATTTTAGCGATCGGGCTAAAAATTGGTATCAAGGGTTTTCATAGGGTTACCCCAAAGGTTTTTGGAATTGTATATCTAAGCCTAAAACTAAGAGTAGTTTACTGAAGGGCAAAAAGAGAAAAAGCCGAATTTCTCAAAATCGGCTCTAACGATTTTGTTTAAATTTCATTTCTAAACATTTATAAATATTCCAAACAAAATGGCTACCCTCAATATTTCGGCAAAATTACTATAAGGGCACTGGTCTGATGCGTAAAATATCATTTCTTATCATATCTCCGAAACTATTTGAGATATGAAATTACTTATCATTGCAAACATGTAGATCTATTTATAATACAATAATTTTATTAGAAAAAATGTTATAAAACCAATAACTTTCAAGCTACACACACACACACACACATATACATATTTATTTTCTTAACCTTTAGAACACTAAAGGTAAAGTATTCCGATCGTAAAAAAATCTAACCTGAAATCTTGATAGATTTCGACGTCTCATGACCCCCCGAAGCCTAAAAAGTGGTCTTTGCAATAACGTCTATTTGTTTGTCTGTTTAAACTTAAAATTAAGAGTAGTTTAAAAAAGGGCGAGAAGAGAAAAAAAATAGTTTTTTTTTTCAAAATAGGCTTTAAAGATTTTGATTAAAATTCGTATCTGGGCGTTGATTAAGATTATAAATAAACTGGATATTTTCATTTTCCCATGAAAATGACTTTTAGGGTACTTTACATAAGCTGAATTTTCTGTATCTCTGCAACTATTTGAGATGCTAAATAACTTATCATTACAAAATTGTGATACTATTAATAATAAAATACTTTTATACGAAATATATTTTAATAAACCAACAGTTTCTGAGATATTGGCAAATATATTAATACAATTTTGTGAGCTTTAGTTGTAAAGAGATACTACTTAAGTTTTAACACAATAATTATCCAGTGCCATAGAGTAAGTAGGTTTCTCAAAAAGCTTATGTTATTTTTCCTTAAACCTCTTAGGATAAATGTTAGCACAACAGTGATATATCTCCATTTTATACTCAATAGTCAATTATTTACATTTTTTATTGGTCAAAATTTATAAATGAGGAATTTAATAGCAATGCGATGACATGAAGATGTGCAATACCTAAGAAAATGTCGAAAATTTTAACCAGAAGTCGACATTTTAATACGAAGTGTTGTGGACCCAATATTGATCTTTTTTATCGGTCCAGACATACAAATGAGGACATTAATTTTTTTTTAAATAAGATTATAAATTTAAAACTGGGACTCAAAAAAATGTTTTACATAAATATAATTTAATTTATGCTTAGGTTTAGTAGTGTATATTATTTCGTTTCACATATATTACGAGTTTTGAGTAAATATCTCCTTTTTCAAACAATAGAGCGAGAAAGTTCGTGCGGAGTTCCGTACCATTAATTTAGAGATCTACAGTCATGCAGCAAATAACAGTTGCCATGGTGATTAAACAAAGAATTAAAAACTGAAAATTCTCACGGAAAATCGTTTTTTCGTGGAAAACTACTATTTTTCCCGATATCCTGGACTCCTAACCGTTGAAATGAGTAGTCGTTTGTCAAAATCTGTTCAGTCATGTCTACGTAATTTCTAATACCGGAAACGGGCTTATCAAGTTATATATAAGAATTAGGTAGGTAACATCGCCCGTGTATTTGGGAAAATTAAGAAAAGTGCGTGGTCATTTGACTATGACCCAATCGGTGGCCACATGCGATCAGAAAATCTGACCCCTATCGATCACAGCGCTAGCACATATTGCGACAAGCTATGCGAATAAAAAATTTCAAATTCTGATTGCCCTTTACACGCTATGCTGAGAGGAGTTATATAGTTTTGGTTTAAGCAAGGGTGGGGGGGAGGGGGGGGAGGAATCGTTTGTATTGAACGAAACACAATCAAACACTGACCTAGCCCAAAGCGGCTTCCTCTTCGTGTTCGTTGATAAAAATAAAATAATGTTACACTTGACACCCAGCTCACGTTCGTTGCATTATGAAACAGGGTGTAAAGAGTAGGTAGATTACTGAGCTACTCCGTGTCTCTCCGTCAACAGAGTTCACCGTCAGATTTCCCGAGCGGTGTCGTGATAATTTCCAGACCTGTCTTGGAGCGGGAAACGGGTGAAGGAGGAACGGTTGTGGAATGTTGGCCCAACTCGACGAGACAGCGAGTAGGCAGGGATTAATAACAAAATCACTAGAAGTGACGTCGCCATGTCACAAATACTGTCTGTCGCCAAACAAATGGAAACGCCGACTTTCTGGATTAGTCGGGAGTCTGAGTTAGGACTTTTTGTTAGTTTCAATTAGTTATTGTGAAAACTATACCGTGGTTTTACATGAAGGTATATTTCAATTAAATTAGATAAAGTTAAAAATGACATCAGGAAATGGAAATGTAGCCCTGTACCTTAGACTTGGGCACTACTGAGTTATTCATGAATAAGTCAAGTGTTTTTAAGTAGGGCCACTCTTGATTCATTGTCTAGGGTTAACCAGCAAATCTTATTTTATTGAAATATGTACCACCATTAATTAATTATTAATGTTTTCATCAATTTGAGTTATCTTAATCTGATAGATAATTCCGGTGGAAGTCTCTTCTTTGAGTAATCGATTTTTTTTCCCTTTATAGTTTATTTTTCATTCCCTCTCCGTTTTAAATTATTACGTTTAACATCATGTTGCTGTGTTAGTTGGTTTTTTTTCAACTGCTACTAAGCCTTCTCCCAGTGAATTTCATTTAATTAGCCTACATTACTAGAGTAGGTATGAGAAGTGTAGAATTTATTTCAAATGAAATCGCATTTGCTTGGAGATAGACTGAGAAACAGTTTTGGAAAATTTAGGCTATTTTAACACCTACTTCATGTCATCAACAAATAATTTTACTGCAGTATGCTGAAATCATACCAACAAAGGGATTTTTTTATTAATATATTTATAAAACCTAAAGATTGATCACACTACCATACAGTAAGCAGCTTAAGCTATACCAGAACATTTTTGTTGAATTTTACTTAAAAACTTAATGGTGGTAAGTCATTGTTTCCCAAACCCTTAATTTGGTACGATTTCAGCAACTGGTTTCATAAATCCTACCTTTTGTTTCAAAATCGTACTTAAATGTATTTTATAGCAGTAATTGGGAGCTGTACATATTAAATCATTAAGTTGAAATACAAATTGACAGATTAACAATAATAAAAACACAATTAATCATATTAGGCTATTATATATAAGAACTGAGTGTCCTGATTAAATTGTCACCAGGTAAAAATATATGCATCAAAATTCAAAATTAAATCTGTACAATTTTGGAACCAAGCAAGAGTGCGACGTATGAGCCTTGATGTCCAAAGCAAATAAACAGTCCAACTTAAAAACAGTAAGAGTAATATAAAAACGCATTAGTGTGAAATGCACGCCAACAAGCAAAGTATTACTTTGCTAAATGCTTTCTAAAGTATCCCTGTACATTAAAACACTATTTTCTTAACAATGAAGCGGAAAAAATAGCATCAGCTTACCTAGAATTACTCAAAGTGATTTCGTCCGCATCCTAACTAATCCCGCTGTGAACTGAGGAAGTCGGGATATAAATTTAGTTCCTAAACGAACAGCTAGATATAGAAAGATATATTTTCTTGTAGTTAAAAAATAAAGTATGATTTCATCACCTTCCTTGTACACCTTAGACCAGGGGTTGGCAACATTTTAGTAGTGTTGTGCCGAAGTAATATTGTTAAGTCACTCAGCGTGCCAACCAACCTAAGTCCACCCAAATCGTTTATTTTTATAATAGCTATTTAGTACAACTATTAAAACCAATTTAAGTTGATCTTGCAAAATGTAAATGTGACAACATGCTTCTAAATCGAGTACATTAAATACGAGTAGCTACTGTTTCTTGAATATTTAACATTTTAATATAAATCGGATGAATCAGAATGATTACAAAAGCTATAAATGTGTTTTGCAAAATTTAAGTTATAAAGATATTATTTTAAAATTTTGAAACAAAACAATTGAATCGTTAGAACATAAAATACGTTGCTATTAAAATTATTATTCATCTCAATGGTTTTAATTAAAAATAAAGGTTTTATATAATTTTTATTCAAATCATTCATCGTGCCATTGAAAATCGTTCCACGTGCCACTCTTGGCACGCATGCTGTAGGTTGCAGACCCCTTCCTTAAACCGTGTGACCATCGGTTCAGGCTTATGTGTTTTGTTTTTCTGTGTCTTTTGTTTGAAAATCACACCCATATTATAAATCATGATTTTAAAAATTTCTGAGATCAGCTTTGTTAATATTTTAAGTAAATCTGATTTCCTCCCCCTGTTTCTAGTATCAATCTCAACATTGATTTCCTCCCAAATAAATAATTCACTAATTAAGGCAAGTTGTTGAGAAATGAGATTGTTATTTCAAATGAAGGTATCAAAAGTGCTTTAATTTATAGAGAAACGCGCAAAAGGGAAATGACAAATAAATGTATAAGTAAACGGAAGAATTAGTTAAGCAGCCAAGATAATTTCAAGAATACCAGCCAAGAATCCAGAGCTCATTTCAGGTTCAACAACTTCACTGACCAGAAATAAACAAGAATAAAACAATTCCCTGCTTGTTGTAGCATGCAAACGCCAGCCGGTTTTGTCACTTAAAATATTTCACTGGCTCTTTTTACACATACAAAGTTTTTTTTATTGTTGCCTAGCTCCCCCAAACCCCCACTCCTTTTCTCTGAGCCCCCTCCCCCCCCCCACACACACACAAACATCCATTTTTACCAAACTAGTATCTTAAATGTTCAAAGGAATGTTTCAACAGCTACAGTAGCGCCAATTTATTTTTAATTGCTTACATTGTTTATTTTAATTTGGGACAAATAAATATTTTACGGTTCTCTTACAATTACTTATACCATATATTTTATAGTAAGGAAATGGTTCAATATGTTTGATTCAAAAAAAAAATTACTTTTCTTGCGATTGGAAATTTACTAATTTTATTTTCCCAAACACCTCGTATCACTCCACATTCAGATTATACGCATTTGTTCTACTAAGCTAATGCGTTAGGGTTGAAGAAGATTGAAACTTGAAATTTTAGAAAGTTTACACACATTTGCGAGGAGATAGAAGGGAAAACCATTTAAGAAAATAAAATCAATACACCCGACCAGGATTCAAACCGCTATCACCCTGTCATCGGCAGTCCAGTACATTGCTATAGTGCTGCCTTCTTAGATCGTGGGATAATTTTATGTTTGAGCTGGCATTTAATTTATTTTTAATTGGGGTGTTTAGCGCGAACTTTCCGAACACACACCTATACCTGTATTGGTAGTCACATGGTATAGGATATCAGGCTCTCAATTTAGTATATTGCCTGTGACGAGGAGGTTGAGCTTCAAATCTCGGCTGGGTGTGCTGGTTTTATTACATGTGATTAATTACTCAGATTTTCTCATCATCTGTCCGGGCTTGTGCTGGTAAACCTCCTCTGAAATCATCATTATCTCCAACATTACCTCCAACCCATAACTTAAGCCGTTGAAACGATGAAACTTGAACTAAATAAAAAATCTTCCTTATGCGGTAATAGCTATTTTAATTCCTTATAGTTTTATTTTGTAGAAAAAAATATAAATCAACCTATTTAATATAGTCTACAATCCCTAAAAATAAAGAAATGTATTTGATAAAAAAAATCTCTTTATGAAATGAGTTTTTACCAGCCTATTAATAAAATCATACACAAGCTATCTTGCCATAACTTTGATGACAGGGTAATAAATAAAAATTCTCCTTTTCCAAGTATTTAGAAAAATATTTGAAAAAAATCTTCTTCGTTGTTAGGCCCTGTTTATTCTCTACTCTGTGTGAAGCCCCTTTCTCCTTGAAAGCGGTGTATAGTGAATTTTAGAAAAATGATTCTCAACCTGTATGCCTCGCCACCGCTGGGGCTTTCGCCGACTCTGGGGACTATCAAGGCCGATACACTCAGAATGCTAAACGATGCCTTGCTACGCCACGCTATGTTTTTTCCGTTTTCTGGCCGGGCAATTTTTCCATTTCCCCATCTTGAGCCATCTTAAGTTGCGCATGTGCATAACGCAGCTTGGGCTCCGTGTTGAACAGACGCAGTGCTGGTTTGGTGAAAATAACTAAGTAAGTGTTAAAGTTTCGTTTTCAGTTTGTTTCACGTGTGTTTAAGTAATATTCTAATTAATTTTTTGTATCTAATAAATGTTTTTATATTAAAATAGAAGCGTTAATTGAACAAGTCAAACCTCCACCTCCTAAATTTTCTTCAACTTCCAAAACAACCGCTAACTCTCTTCTTCAGTACTATAACCTGAGCTCAAACATGACATTTTGGAGAACTCCATCATAACTAAGCTTCACTAGAGCAGACCAGAAGGAAACAACACTGAATTTTGGGGGGAAAAGAAGGACCAATGCTTAGCTTAGCTTAGCAATGAGTGTGAAACCAAACTGACAAAGTCTTAGCACAGTACACCATAGCATAGCTTATCTTAGCATTATGTGTGTATCGGCCTTTAGATCCAGAGGTTGGCGGGACAGCCAGCGGTGGAGAGTACTGGGGGCATAAAATACCCGGGGTGGACCAACTAGTAGGACAAAAACTATATAGTAGGATTATAAGGACAGTTAGATTAGGTGCAATTTACATAATTTAATTATTGTTTAAAAACTGGATATTGTATAATAGATTATGTAAACAAAAATATATAAGTAGAGCTAGGTCCCGAACTACCCTCTAGATGTCGGGATCGATAAAAATTAAATAAACAAAATAAAAATTCCTCAGCACGTTGATATACCGCAAACCCTTCTCCAAAATAAAGGGGGTATTGGGAGCATAACAAAATTAAAAATGAGAGTCGTCTTATCACCTATAGGCCTATTATCATATTACAAAAAAATTAGCACATATTTATTCATTATTAAGGTTGATATTATTAATAATATCGCTTATTATTTCATTTTTACTTCAAGAATAGAATAATTTTATAATTTAAAATCTTGAATGTCCTTATTTACTGTTATTAATAAGAGTGTTTTTTTTTTAATTTCCTAAATTTCTTTTAACTAGGGTGTTCGTCCTTTAATCCACTCAAATGTGCCGCCAAAAATGTTATTTTTAGAAAGTGTACTGCAAACACAATAATATTAAAGCCACTGATTAAAGGCCCACATGTGCTGAAGAGTATATATATATATATTTATATATATATAGAGAGAGAGAGAGCCTATCTACTATGGGAGTGTAAGTGACAGTTATAGTAGAATTCTGGTAGGAAGAAAAGTATTTAACAGCTCCATAGCTTACTAATTTTTTAATATATTCATATCGAGTCTTGTAATATGGAACTGGAACTGTTGATAGATATGATAAATAACCATACCTTCACACTAATATTAGTAATAATGGTAAAATGTCATCAATGTTGACATCAAAAAAACAATATTTGCGTTTTCTAAACTCTTCATTCTATGAAAATTGAACTATATCAGAAGGTTCTTTAGAGTAAACATTGACTGAAATTCACTAAATTCTCAACCTATTAAGAAATAATTATAATGTGCTTATTAATGATAAATCATCAATTAAAAGTGTTATCAAACAATTTTAATGGTACTTCCAGCCAACGTTTGCAATAATTAACCTTACCGGCTTCGGAGGCCGCATGGTCTAAGCTAAGGCGTAACTCTCGTGTTAGACTAGACTGCCGATGACAGAGAGATTGAGATTCGAATCCTGGACGGGTGTACTAAGGGTGTTTTTTTTTTTCATAAATGATTTTTTACTCGTTTTCCACGCTAATGCGGGTATTCTTCCTCTAAATGCGAACCTCCCACATCCTTTTAATTAGCTTAGTTATTACACGCACGTATAGCCTGAACAGATAGTAAGACGTGGAACTAAAAAAATATCATAAATAAACTTTTGCTGTCAATCACCTACATTCCCATCGCAGATGAGCTATAGCTTACGCTCTTTGGATGATGCCAACATGCAGTCGAAACATGGCGGGGCTTTCTACAGCCCTCGTTGATTCGTGGTGTAGTGAATCTAAATTATGTATAGGAGGGGTAAGGAAGGGGGTGAAGGGCATGTCTGGGCCTTGTATACACATCATCCTTGTAGCAGACAAGACTTTTGGTCCGGTCTTAATATTTTAATAAGTACCGTAGACATCCCGGTGTTTTAGGTCTCTGAAGTGAAGCTGTAAGCCCCGGGGTGATAAATTAGCCTCCCTCTCCATCCCCTGTTTGCATTTAAAAGTATATCTTACGAGGGCCCAAGGTTATTGGTATACCTCCTTACGTCAGTAAACATTCCAGTGTTACCGTATTTATGAATGCTATTGTATTTATAATGGTAGTTCTGTTATTATGTAGCTTTTATGGGGCTGGTACTCACCTGAAAAACAGGAAAACCAGGAAAAGTATAGGAATCTATTATGACAGGTAAAAGCCCAGAATTTAAAAAAAATAAATCACTGAAACTTTTTTATATTTTCGAAATAAGTTTCTAAATACCCAATAGAAGAGCCTAAAATGTTGCAAACTATAAGTTTAATCCCCAACTCATGTTATTATATTGGTGTTATTTCCTTATTTGTGTTAATTCGTGTCTTTAATAATTCTTGTGTCAAGAAGTTAATCAAAATGTGTTAGAAATTATTTATTTATTTATCAATTTACATAAAAAATACTTAAAAATGTATGTTTTATTTTATTTGGTGAAAAGACATGGATTTCAAAATTTAAAGCGTGTACTATATGCATTGCATGGTAGCTAACTTTTTTTTATATATATTAAAGGGGTTTGATGCTAACATTCTGGAGCAACGGACTATATCAGAACATGACTTACAAACAAGTGAAAATCACTTATGTTTGTACCTGCATGTACTTGGTCAGCACATGACACAAGGGCAGACCAAACAAGCTCTTACACCACGAATAATTTGTTCACAAGGACTACTAAAATAATATTCATTTTCCAAGCAATCATATCCGAAATTAAACCAAGGTTACCTTGATATTGTAGTCGACCTCTTTAAACACTCGTTCGTGAAGACGGGCCATTAACCAATGCTCCTTTGCTCAGCAGCCTCCCTCTCAGAGCATTGAGTCAAAAATGTGAAAAATATAATCGGCTTGCCATTTGAAGAACCTTTTAGTGCAAATAAATATTGAAATATTTCCTAAAAGTAACTGTGCAACGTGGATTGGCGTGTTGTCGCATATAATTTGATTTAGTAACTGTAACTTACAGCCGTAAGCTTAGACCTATATTTTACCCTTTTACATACCCCTTCTCTATATTTTTTCTTGTATTCCCCTTTAAAAAAAAGGTCAAATTCACCAAATAAATGTAAGAGAGATGGAAGAGTTAAAAGTCTAAGCTTACGGCTTCAAGTCGAATTTGCCAAAAGAAATGCAAGAGGGATGGAAGGGGGGAAATATCGGTCTAAGCTTATGGATCTTCATAAACTGTGAGACAATATTCTTCCTATGACGGCCCCCATCATGTGTCTCAAACTACTCCGATCAAGAACAAGGAAATAGGATCCTTCGCCCTAAAACAGGAAAGAGGAAGGAAGACGTAGGCTGAAGGACCTTCACCACCGATTTGCACATGGGTTGAACTTAGGTAGGGGAAGGGGGTGCGGTCGGTTAAAGTGCTGGACTAATGGACCGACGCNACAACGTTAATTTGATCCTGGTGAGTTAAGTCGGGTAGCGACGTGGGTGACAAGTCGGGAGAGCGAAGAGGATCGCGGGGATTTCATGGATGGAGGAAATGCAGTTCTAGTGTGTGTGTGTGAGAGAGAGAGAAAAAGAAAAGAGAGTAGAGAGAGAGAAATAATAAGGTGACAGACAGGCAGGGCCGGAACTCCAAGAAGGAAGGCGATATTTTCACTGGCACAAGAGAACGAGGGGAAATGAAAACTAATACGACAAAGATAAAGTGAGCTAGATATGAGCGACGGACAGAGATACAGAGACAGAGAGAGAAGGAGACAGGAGTGGCTGAAACATGTCATCTACCATGCCAGCAACCGCCAGACCGCAAGATACGCCCCTTTATTCCAACACGGTGTAAAGTTACCTCGACAAACCCCCTCTCTTTCTACCGCTAATACAATGCCTACTTCACACACATGCGAGCGTTCTGCATATAAAGATAGGCCTACCACGAAACACCGGATGAAAACGTAAATTCGCGCTTTTTTTTCCCCCCTTTGGTGTGGGGGAAGGAAGAACGCTGCCACTAGCTCGCATGAATATTAGATCTTTGTGAGAGGGTGAGTATCGCAATCTCTTGAAAATAGTCTTCTACCCTAGGCTGCCCCCTTGCGCATCCCCCACCAATCTTCTTACCGGCCCACCCACCCTCACGTCTACTCTGGAAACTATGTACTCCGAAGTCTTCCTCTTGAACACGCTCGTGAACTCACACAACTCGCGCGCACACACACACACACGTAATACAGTACGTATAAGTTAAATAGAAAGTGGGGAGGGAGTGGAGCAAAACCTTCTGTATGATCCAAGATCTTCGTGTCTAAGTGGTTATTCCTGGAAACGACCTTACCTCTCTCTCTCAGGAAGATTTATTGATCAACGGATAAAAGTGCAGGATGGGATGAATCCTTGTGATTGTTTTGAAATGCACTCTTAACTTATCTAAGACAGACTTTACAACACGTTCCTAGTATCGTGCATAGCTCCAATCTCAGCGGGGACTGCTACTCCGGTTTCCTCTCCCCCTAGAAACCACGAGATGAGGAGGGGCTGGAGGTGAATATCAAGTTTGATACAGGATGGTAGTGTTGGGGAGGATCATAACTTGAGGTGAGCAATAGGCCTTCTTTGCCAGGATTTAAGGTGGTTAACAAATTGGTGATTCATATCGAGGGTCACGTGATCTTAGGATTCAAGCTTGCAATGGATTGGGTCACCGATGAAGGGTCAGTTGAAGTTTTAAGCTCGGCTGGGCTCCCTAAGAGGGATTTTCCACATGTGACTTATCAATGTGGTTTTCCATATTCTATTCTCACTAATACGTGGGAATTTCCTCGGCGTTAACCATGATCCTATATTCACCCATTGTTATAGGTCGAAAACAAGGTGCTTATGGAGATATTTTGTCCAAAAAGGGATCAGACTACTGGAGAGTGGAGGAGGTTACATAGTGATAAGTTACATATCTTATACTCTCATCACAAAACATTGTTAGGATATTCAAATCTCACATATTACGATGGGCAGGACATGCAGTCCGAATGGGAGATTCTAGAGCCTTGTTCAGGGTATTGACTGGCAAACCCAATGGGAAGAGACCATTGGGAAGACCTTGACGCATTTGAAAGGATTACATTATAATGGACCTGAAAGATATAGGCTATAATGAGATGGACTGGATAGAATTAACTCATGATAGTGATGGGTGGCGTTCTTTTGTAATTGCGGCAGTTAACTTTCGAATTCATAATGGCAGAGAGTAATAACCTTCATGTTGAACGTACTTATCAAATAAACTATTTTTTATGGTCGTTCTCGTCCTATCCACTGACATTTTTATTTTTTTCATATTCTAAATACTTCCTTATTCCTAAAGCATCAGTGAAAATATGCGGATAGTCGGTTGATTAGTAAAAGATGAGGCCTTAAAAATACAGAACATTTTAAACATGACTAAGAACAACACTTTTTTAGTGCGTCCGTTGGTGCTCTACTCATATTTACCTTGATAGAATAGGAGTAAGAAATGTAAAATTTTAGAGTAACTGCACCTGAACTTTCGTGGGGAAAACATTTAGTTTTAAAAAAACTCAGTACAGCTGGTTGGTACTCTAAACCTGACCTTCTCATCAACCAAATTAGACAAAACTGATGCCTTTGTCCTTGTGCCTCATCTTTAGTCAGGAAGGAATAATAACTATTATGTTATTGATAATAATAACAATAAGAGATCTCATTCCTTTTCTTTGTTAAAGAGGGCATCAATTTCAATAAAAAGAGCAAACATTCTAATTAGAAGACAAATCATTCTAATAACATTAATTTTAGATCATATTAAAATGTTCTACATTTACTATCAATTACTGCATCAAACTATATCCCTGTACATGATACAGTGCCACTTATGTGCAGAAAGGCTTTTCATGATAATAATGAGTGAGCCTTAGCCAGGTTGCAATGTTTTACCTCTATAATTAACGCTATTCATTGAAATGCACACAATTGGTAACACTGTAACGATATGCGAGCACGTTGTGGTTTTTGTTGGGAAGGGTACTTTTATCAGCTCATGTTTCTCTGGTGCAATGTTTTTAAAGCTATAAAAAACTAAATTTTTTAAAAATAATATCATCTTTTACTTGTTGTACCACATGTTAATAGTTTTACACGTTATTAGTTTTACGATGTTATTAGGGAAACAGGATACACGTTTAGGGGACCTTAGTTTGAACCTACAGAATGTAGCTTTTTTTTTATTTGCGCTACCAGCCGTCCGAGATACCTCTATATCCCTAATGAATTAGGTTTGAGGAAGGTAAACTCTAGATGAAATATACCCGCATTTACGTGAAGGGGCAGGGAAAAACCATTAAGGAAAAACCACCCTGAGCACACCCGACCGGGATCGAACCCCGTTCTCCTAGTCTTTGGCAGTCCAGTTTATTGCGAGAGTGTGTTTCCTTAAACCATGCGGCGACCGAAATGAGTGTGGAAATAATTATTCTAAGGTCTATAAAGGCCAATGCCATTTTTGGCCGTTCTATTCTTTGATGGACAAGCTGAATTAAAAATGAATCTTGTCCAAATTCTATGAATAACTCGCAACAATTATTGTTTGTAACTAGGCCCTTCTGGCATACAAAAATATAGTGATTTTAAAGTACAAGATGAATTTATGTTTATAGAATATAGCTTAATAATACGATATGTGCTCATATATGTTTATATGAAGTACTTAAATGTTATTAGAGAGGAGAGATGCTTTATGTTCCCCCTAAATTCCATATTTCACAATATTATCAATGGAGTATTTATTATAGTTTCATTAATATAATCAGTCGTTGTGATGACCACTGTAATATTTTTTTTTGAATATATGTTTTTATAACATATCCTTCCCCCTCACCTCGGATATGGAACATACCCACCACTAATCAGTTTAAGATAATCATCGATTACCTTATATCTAGACTTCCTTTAGTCCTCCGACCTACAGTAGTTGCTGAGTGGTCTAAAGCCCGGTCCACACTCACGGTTTTGTACAATGTTTTGCCTGCGCATATCAAGACGTTATATACAAAAGGGTGTTGCGTGTGGACTGGTGAAATGCGCGGAGCCGGTACACGAAGACGAAAAACTGAAGCCGACAGTAAATTTATCAGCGACCTGCACAAACATATATGTGCGTGTGGACGCTTCCCTCAGTCTTCTTTCTGTGTTACAGAGTTTTTATTCTATATTGGTGCAGGAACAGTAATCTTGGAGCTCAAAAATGTTATTTTCTTTATTTCTTGATCAATTTTTTTCTTGTTCAACGATGACATCTTTGTCTCTGTTCCCGTGATCTTCTTACAGACATCCATGAATTGGTGTTTTTTTCTGTAGCCAATGTCTAGACCACCTTGAACGTCGCGTGCACTTAAGACGTTTAATTTATCTTCTTTTGGCAAGACAGATTGTAAACATTTACCAGACTTTCACTTCCCCCATAGTGGATTCCGCGGAACTGAATGGGAAAAACTGTGTTGAGAACTGTACTGTGTGGACACCCTTGAACAGCAACGTTTCTTACACAATTTTGCATGCGCAGTCATAACTGAGTATAAAAAATTGCGTATGGGTTGATATTAAGATGGGGTGCTAGTGAGGGCGAATTTAAAGCGCTTATTTTGCAGTTTTTATAGCATAAACATTTTTTGGCCAAAATAAATCAAATTTTTCTTCTGTAGAAACATAGAGCTTAGCTTTCTGCACGTGCTAATCTCAACAATTTTTAAATATCTGGCATGAGCATGGCGGCATTTGGTGACAAACTTTTTAAATGAAGAGAAAAAATTGTCATTAAATTCCAGGACACATCTGACAGAGATTCAAGAACTGTTGAAATTAGCATGTGCAGAAAACTAAACTATATGTTTCTATAGAAGAAAAATTTGATTTATTTTGGCCAAAAATGTTTATGCTATAAAAACTGCAAAAATACTTCCCTAAACTCACGCTCACTAGCACCCCATATTAAGACTTGCCCATTGTATTGCTTGAGCAAGTATTCATAAAGTTTGAGTTAAAAACCCCAAGAACCAGTGGTCAGATGAACCAGATATCAAGCTCATCTAGTTTGGTTTTTACCAATGAAGGGTAAGTTTGGGCTTGAATTCCGGCAGGTGTATTGAGGTAGATTTTCTCAAATTGTTTCCCACTCTCCCTCCACGCAAATGCTGGTATGCACCCTTTAATTATACCTTCCTCATCTCTACCCATTTAGTATAGTTAAATGCGTACAGGCCATACAGGTAGTTAGACACTTAGTTATAACGTTTTTTAATAAATATGTAAAATTGTTTGGTAAAAAACGTAAAATATTTAACAAAACGTGTTATTGTCCTTTGGACTTTTTAATGAAAGGATATTATTTATGAATGTTTATCTTTTCTCTTTCTATTGACAAGTTATTTTTATAGACTATGAATATGTGGTCTGTAAACAGTTTCAACACTTTTTTCTCAACCTCAAAAGCCATTCAAAGAGAAAATGTGCCGTAGAGATTCATACTTTTCTTTGAGCTAAAATGGCAAGTTATTTGTATGAATGAATTTAACAAGATTTTAAAATTATTTTAAATGGCAACATGCTTAAAGTTTTGATTTTTATTTAATCAAAAATATCTTCATAATGAAACAAAGTTAAAACATGTATTTTGCATTCATTCATTTATTACTTGTTCCAACCAGTTTCTTCCATTTTGTTTTCCCTTTCTCTAATGTTTTCCCTCTTTGTAAAACCTTTTACAATGTTCCGTTCCGAAGTGAGTCAATCGAACCTCTTAGTATCGAAGAGGGCAAACTCAGCCTCTTGGTTAATTTTACAAGATCCTATTTACTGAAGAATCTTGTGGAATGGGGGAGAGGGTCGAATCCACGTAGTTGGTTGCTAACAACTCCATCTAACCGAGACTGACCCTTATTGGCTGATAGAATTAGGACGGTTTCTAATTATAGCCCCTGAGAAGAGAGTAATAGATGTCAATCGAAGATAAACACTTTTTTTTTTCATGCCAAAATCCCCCCCTTTTTAGCTTTTTTTTTTGTTATACTTGCGTCGTTATTTTGTCTGTGAGTTTTATTTCGGATGGTTTCTTTTGTTCATTTCAGTTGCCCTCCTTAGGGCGAGAAAATAGTTCAACGTGCTTTATTTTCTGACAAAGAGGAAGCTAGTGGAAGAGTGGGAGGGGTTAAAGAAGAAAATGTTGTTTACCAGTTAAAAAGCTAAATATTTCAACAGTCTAAAAGCTTTACTTGAAATCGTAGGTTTGGATGGACGACTTGAGAGTGACTTAGAACGCTCTGTTTATGTCTGAATTGTTTTTATGTGGGCGTTTTCAACTTTCTGGCGGGTAGAAAGAAGACTTTTTTTTCCCCTAAAGCAATAAATAACCTTGGTATATACATATATATTTGTGTTGTAAATAAAATTAATTATTTTTCTAATTTTGTAAGTAACCTACATTTGTATTGTGCAATTGCCATGTTGTTATTTTGAAATAGAAAGGGTTTACTCAATAAAGTATTTATGGAAGTGTTTATTTAACTAATCACTTAGAGTGTTTTAACAAAGCAATGTTGGTAAACTATGTACTTGTACTACCCTCATGTAATATTTACACTCAAATTAGTTTATTGAATTTTCACACTTTTTAGGCATAAAATAAGTAATCGTGGTGCTCATCAATCTATGTTGGTTGTCAATAGAAATTACTAAAGCTCGTAATGCATAATCAAATAATGATTATTTTTCAATTTTTTTAAAATGTACAATGTTTTTACTTAATCTTGTGAACATAATACAAATCGTAAAACAATTAAACTCTCATAATATTGCTAAGTAATTATTATGAGCAGAACCAAGATTTTTGATGATATGTCATATTTGCTGTGGTATATCACTGACAATGCTCATATGCACTGTACATAAAATCTGTTCGTTATCTTATGGTTGCAAAAACATTAATTTCCTCTTGAATTTTTGGTAATATTTTCAAGGTTTTTATTCTTCTAGTGTCATTTTTAAGCATGCTTGAGTAGTTTAAGGAATTTCTTAGTAGGTTTCACGCACTTATATTGAGAAAGTATATTTTTAAATAATATTGATATTTTATAGATGCATAAATACACAAACATATATTTTTTTAATCACACGGTTATCGGAATGAAAAGCTAATACAGGCAATTAACTTTGTATCCTCTTTGCTTGTGTGGTTGGAAAATACACCTTCCGGGCGAGACACTAAACTCATACTAGAAAGGGTTACGTTGGAAGGGATAGCTTGATATCGGAAGCAGATATTTGTAAATTGCTGTTATATTTAGAAGAATGAAAGAGGTTGGTTATTGAAACCTTTTCATAGCATATCTATTTTCTAGTTTCCATTTGTAATGTGCGTGTTTGATTTATCTTATGCATCCATTACGAGATTTTGTGCAAATCTTTATTTAGGTCATTATTTTTTTGTAAATCTGAAGCAATTTAAAAAATTAATTTTTAGGACATTTTATGAAGATTTTTAGGTCATAAAAATCTGGGATCTGATTATGAGTGTGTTAGTATTAATAGGTATGGTTTTACACACACAAAACTACATGTCGATTATTGAAGGACATTATTAATTTTATCACTACAGAAGGATGTTCGCTTATTATTTTAAAATAAAATTACATTAACTTTCATAAAAGTCCATCCATAAAACTCATCCTGACTTTTTTTTGTTTGTTTGAACGTTGTGCAAGCTTTTCCGACTCATCATGGTCTAACCCAGGAGTTTTAAACCTGGGGTCCACATGCCTCAATGGGTCCATGGATCACTTGGGCGGGGAAAAAAGTATATCTCTATTTTCACTAACATCTGACTGAATATTTCCCTCATAAATATATGCAACAATTAACTTTATAGCTTATCTATATTTAAAAGTATTATTTTGGTGTTTAATGTGTTAGTAAAGAGACGCATATATTAGATAGTATTTCACATTTTTAAAAAATATTTAGGTAACTGTATTTTAATATAATTGGCTTCCTTTGTAATTATCTCTTGCTAATTTACTCATTTAAAAAACATAATTATGAGAAGGGATCTATTGTATTCAACATGCTTCCAAATAAGTCCACTACACACAAACACACACACACACACACACACACACACACACACACACTCACACACACACACACACTGTAAAGTCTTACAAGTAGTGTGATTTTTTTGGATAAACTAATCGTGTAAACAAACAAAAACTAATTTATAATTTTATTTCACTATTTGTTTCATGGTGTCGACATCGGTGGTCTTGAGGTAAAGTAATCACCCCAGGACCTGATCTTTGTGGGTTCAAACCCAGCTATGGTCAACAGATTTTTATTTAGCGATAAAAAATTCGTAGTAGCACAACTTCCTTCTGAGGGGAAGTAAAGCCGTTGGTCCCATATCGATTGTGGCGTGTAAAATAACCCTGGAAGGTTTGTGAAAATACCTTGATTGGCAAAATTAGAAGCCCTTTCACTCTCACTCATAAAAATTCTCGTGTGCTGATATAATCAGTATGTTCAGAAAGTACAGGTTAAATGTTCCAACATAAATCTTTCTAAACTACACGGGAAAAAATTATTAGAGCTCTAATATTTCTGAGCTTCTCATGTGTATACGATTTTAGTCCAACCCAACTGTTTCGCTGTGAGCCAAAGATAGCCATGGTTGTTGATGACAAGGAGCAAAGAGGATTAAACAGAGGTTTTTCTTAGCTTGGCGCAAGGCCAAGAGGGCAATTTAATAAAATTCTTCTGTATGATCCTCCTTGCTTCTTTCCATTGACTAACATGGTGGTTGGCTTACAATTTATAAATAAACATGGCTTCCTGCTATACTCTTTTAGGTAATTTCCCTCATCGGTATGCACACAGATCAAAGGTCAAGCTCGTATAGCCTGATTTTCCAGTGACGTGTAGGTCAGGGCTCAAGTTATTGGTTCGTGTAATAAAGTTTGTTTTTTTCACAAATGTTTCCCCACTTTCCCTCCAAATAAATGTGGATGCGTTTCCTTCAAATGTTACCCTTCTCCTTCCTATCCCAACAGTGTAATTTAATCTAAGGCATCACCCTTGCAATAGACTGGACTGCCAATGATGGAGAAATCGGAGCTCGAATCCCGACCACGTGTACTGAGGATGTTTTTTCCTATCCCCTCCCCCACTCTCTCTTCAATCAGATATTGGTACACTTCCTCTAAAATTCAACCTCCCTAATCTGTGGTACATCAGAGTAAATAGTACACAGGCGTATAACCCGAGTGAGTAAATAGTAAGATGTGGTTCTAAAAAAATTAAGAAAACCACATTCAGCACACCCGACCTCTTAGAATAAGTTATTAGCCAATAACTTTAGTGTCAAACTTATGATATAGAAAAATACCAAGACTTTGAAAATAAATTAAATTGTCCTTCCAAAATATTCGGTCACTACGAAATGCCTGCACGTCACGCTGAAAGAGGTGGAACCCTTAGCTATTAGCGTTCTTAATTATAATAATGTTAAGTTTAACTTGTATACCTAAAACTATGCATAATTATATATAAATATATTTATCACCGCGTCTTAATTACTGTTCAGGTTATATTCATATATTATATTTATTCATATGGGGTTAGGATGAAAAATGAAGCATTTTAGAGCCAGCCTGCCCGCATTTGCATGGAAGAAGCGCGGGAAAACATTTGGGAAGACTCACCCTCAGTAGACCCAACCAGGATTCAAACCCCGATCTCCTTGTAGTCCTCAGACCATTCTAACAAAAGAGTGACGCCTTAGACCGTTCGTCCAATGAAGCGGGTAACCTTTTATTGATATATTTAAAAGCAGCTAATTCAAGTTACAATGTGCACTCAGTTGCGTGGCGTAGCTTGTCACCAGGGTAGACAGAGTTTATTTTAACTGTAATCCTGCATCGTTGGTTGCAGTGTCTAACGCGTCACACTTGTGTTTGATTAGATAACCGTGACGGGGAGGTCGGGGTTCGAATCATGGTCAGGTGTACTGAGGATGTTTGGGTACTAAGACTTGATGAGAAAAAAGTTTAACTTTAAGGACCTACCTCAAAATGTTTCTAACCATACAGCCAAACACTCATTGATCAGGTATCAACGGAAACACATTCACATGTGATATTTTTAGAGCATATCCTCGGTGCACACAAATGGCAGAAAAACTAATCCGTGTTCTCTGATCGCTTATCCAAACTACGGAATACAAATTCAACGTCAAGTCTCGGGTCTTGATCTTACACTGAGCTTCAGAGTAATTTATATATTTAAAAAAAAGCAAATCAATTGTCGATGAAACAGGAAAAAGAACATGATCATAAATTTCTGTAAGAAGAACGCAGAAAAAAGCTATAGTAAAGCGCACAAAATCATGTCACAAAAAGCAAAGGTTGGGATGAGTTAACTTTGATAAGATTGTTTCATTAAAAATTAAAATTCTATACCCACCTTGTTATTGGACTTGTAAAATTGAAGTAAAGTTGCAGTTAAATGCCTCAAGTCTGGCCTTGGTCCACCTTAGGAGGTTATAATCTACTTGACGATTTTCTGTAATTCAGTGATTAGTGACCCCACTTAGATAACTGCTAGCAAGTATACTCTACTCTGTGATTAGAGTGCGGCCCATAGTCTATGTATGATTGGTTGAATGGGGGACCTAAGGGGTAAGAACATATCACAATTATTTTTTTTAGTTCTTTTTAGCACCGCGTCTTACTACTCGTTCGGGCTATAAACTTATGTACTAATTACACTAATGGTTTAAGGGATTAGGAAGGCTATATTTAGGAGAATTGTACCCGCATTTGCTTGGAGCGAGAGTGGAAAAATATTTTGGATAAACCAACTTAAGTACACCCGACCGAAATTCAAACCTTGGTCTCCGCGTCATCGGCAGCCTAGGCTACTGTGAGACTAGTGCCTTAGACCATCCCTCCACCGAAGCGGCTCTTATAAAAGTTAAACTTTAATAACTTACCCTACGCTTATCTTGGAAACACTCCACGTCACGCCACTGACTATGTTCCCACACATCAATATGCTTAGCTGTCTTTGCTTGAAACTATACTTACGATTAGATATTTTAATTAAAGGGCGTTGGTTCATTGGCATGTCGTGCAGTGTTGCCAGGGTATGCAGGGATTGTTAAAACAGTCCTTATGATATTATATTATAACACACTTGTTTAATTGATCAGTCGTAGGCTATTTTCTACATGTATCACATTGAAATGTGCGTCTGTTGATTTCTGACTAATGATTGTTCCACTGAATGACGAGAATAATAATTAACATGAAATGTTTGAACAAACTTTGATTATCTTAGCAACACTTTACTCCAAACCATTGGTTTTAATATAAAATGTTACAAATTATTGGGAAGGCTGACCTCTTGATCCAATGGCCAGCGATCCTGGTTACTAATCTAGATGTCCCGGGATCGATTTACAGGGGTACCATAGGAATTTTTCCTATGGTTGCCATGGTCTGGTTAATTAGGCTTAAAGTAGGTTTGAGACTTCTACTGGCACCAAATAATCATCATGATTATCATAATCTCATCGGGATGAAGTAGCCGCACCTACATGGTGGCCCAATCTCAGAATACGGTTATACAGAGTGTATTTTAATTGTATTCCCATTAATCAAACATTAGCAAGAGTCCATATAAAATGAGACTAGAACCGCTTAATTTCTGGCTTAGGAAGAATTTTATTGTTCGATTAATAATTAATTCAACAGAAGAAATAATGCAACTAAAAAGACAAAGTCTTACAGAAATAAACAAAAAAAACAAGACAGAAAATTTCATTACAAAAATGGTTCAAAATGGTGCCCTACTTTTATGCACCCCCTGAGCTTGCGTTCCATGCTTTATCTTGCTTTGTTGAATGCACCTGGAGTGTTACGTATTTGCTCAAATCCCTTTACGATACGCTCTCTTTAAACCTCAACATCGGACACAAGAGTTGCGTTTACCATGAACTTTAAATGTTCCCAGAGAATAAATAAAAAAAAAAAAAAATCGGGTGTATATCTAGTGATCGAGCAGACCATTTAAATGGATCCCCTCACGATCAATCCATATTTTAGGAAAACTTAATAACTCTCAAGGGTGACCTGGTGGTCTAGGGGTAAGGTGTCAGACTTCTGTGCTGGGTGTCCGGGATTCAATCCTCGGTCCCGGGACAGATTTATTTGATTGCCAAACCCTTCCTTAACCTCTGACAAGACGTGTATTAATCACAACTTGTGAATGGGAGGAATGCCAGGCCTCCACCGTGGTTTGGATTCCACGTTAAACTTTATGTCCTCCATTTCATCTCACAATCACCCTACCATTACACATTAGCGTAAGTGCGTATAACCCGAACGGTTAGTAAGACGCGGTACTACTACTACTACTACTACTACTACTACTACTACTACTACTACTAATAATAATAATAATAATAATAATAATAATAATAATAATAACTCTCAAACTAAGCATTTCTAAAACAATTTTTATATAAGCTTTTGTTAAGGTCTGTTCGATGAGAGTACGCCCCTAGAATATTCGACACCAGTTAAAATACATCCTGTACATCCACCACTGCCAGTAGAAGACCAAGATTGTCTAGCCAAAAAACTCTGATGGCATACACTTATATAGCGAATAAAATTAGTGAAAACATTGTGGAGCGTGTTATTCTGTGGGGGAGATGCGTGATATCCTTCTTAAACTATGCAAATGAAGTCTCCATAATAGGTGGTACGGTACATAGGTCGGCAAGACAAACAAAATCGATGAAGCTGGCAGGGCCGGACGCGTGTGAGGTATTTGTACGGTCACGAGTGGGTGTCATGTAGGTATGGGCTCAAGCACGTGGGAGTTGTTAACTCGCTTCCCCTCCATTTACTCAGGGTCATTGGTATCCAAACTACTGGCTCTTGCTAATAATGCAGTTATTGGCAAACTCGTTGTGGGTGTTGTTCTTTTATTTTGTGTGGCCGACCTCAACAACGGACTCGTTAACTCTCCTAAGAGGTAAAACCGGTATGGTCTTGATTTAGCGCCCCGCCCTTTTAATATAGTGGCTTCTGCCAATATGAGATGGGAAGTTAGTAGGAGGACTCAAAACTTGGATAATCCTATACATCAAGTGAGCTGAAGGTTGGATGGAAGTCAACACGAGCTAAGATGATATGGAAGTTACCGCTTGTTAAGGCGGGTTAGAAGTAAGGTTACCATAATTTATTGAGGCCATATCTGGACAGAGGTCTTTCCGGGGTGGCTGGGGGGTTCGGGGGCCCTCCCCCGGATCAGATCCGGACGCCAAACCGGACACGTGTTCCAAATCCGGACTGTCCGGACGAAATCCGGACGTATGGTAACCCTAGTTAGAAGTCACTGCTAATTTATATGGGATGTAGATCACTGTGAGTTAAAATAATATGGAAGTTACTGCTAGTTTAGATGGCATGGAGATCACTGTAAGCTAAGGTGATATGGAAACTACTTAAAGTTAAGGGGGCCGGGCGTCACTTAAAGTAAAGGGAGATTGAAATCACTGAAATAAAACTGAAATCAAAGTAGCTTAAAGTTAAAGTGGGAAAGAAGTAATCAGGATCTAAGTCAATATGAGAGTTGCTGATATCTAACGTGAAGTGGGAGCTATTTAAAGTCCAGGTGGGATGGAAAGAAATTGTGAGCTCAAGTTTTCAAATGTTATTTTAATACAAATCATGTAGAAATTTGAAAATATAAACAGATAATATAGTGAGTCTAGTAGCGGTATTTAAATGTAATCTTTGACATATAGTAAAGAGTTTTGAAAAACATTTTATTTTAGTGAGGGAATATAAGTTTACTTTAATCTAAGAAATATTCAAGTAATGTTATTTTCATCAGCCTATTTAATTGGAATTCAAGTTTGAAACTATATTTTGGAAGAAAAATTAATGTGTCTTCTTTAATAATATATTTTTGTATGTATCAGAGAAAGTAGTAGCAATGCAATAGGCTGATAAGCAAATAATTATTTTAGTATTTCTTATATTCAAATAAGTATAGAAAAGAGTAAGCATAAATGTTAAACCTCTCACTACTCTTTAGTTGAAACTGATTTTTAAACATCTGTCAAATCTACTACTACATCAAAAACGAAATGCAATCTCAATATTTAAACAAACGTACAATTTGTTTTCGCTGAAGATTTTTAATAACAGAAAGAAATTCTAAATCCTTAATTAACGAAGACTTTTAATCTACTTAAAATCCGAACTGTTGGGCACGCACACTATCTTTTCAGGCTAGTATGGTTTACCTGTGACTAGAAGGTTGGGGTTCAAATCCTGGTCGATCTACTTAAGGCTGTTTATACTATATGGTTTTCTTCTACTTAAATTATTACTTCTTCAACTCAACTTCATTAATGTAATTAAAATTTACAGACTGCTGGTAAGACGCGATGGGAAAAAAGGTGTTTCTAAAGATCATCTTTGATTTTGATGCGAAAAATTCATCTCGATGTGACAAACTATTCCTAGCGTTTTGTCAAATATCTACTAAATTTGTTTTCGAGTAAATTTTGGTCGTTTTTACAGTAAATTAAAGCGGAAAAGAGTTTGATTTATTCTTTATTTCTTACCTCAGGTATTTAACGTGCACCTTATAAATATAGTGCTAAAACAATATACATTGTAATATAAACTAACTTGATCTAGGACACAGACAAGAAACGACTATTAATTTTAAAAACTTAACTTGAGATTAAAAATATGTTCATATATCGGCAATAAGACGGACACACATATAAACATATTTAGGCACCGCATAGGCTCAAACTAGGGACTTGAGTAACGTGATTTTTCCTTCTAACCATTCTGTTACCACGTTGGGGGGTGAGGGTAATACCTGAAATAAAACAATAACTACTTTACTGAGCGTCCAAATCATTTTATACATCACTGTAGTTTAGGCTACCTTTTATATTTCTTAACCACCTTTGGGCCACGTAAGTATGTTCCTTTAAAATAACGTTTCCCAAACTTTTTAGAGCGAAGGAGCCTTTGAACCAGAAAAAATACATGCTTGAGCCTTCATAAAATACACTAAAATTATGAACATTAAATAGCGACAGCTAAATTTTTCACGTGTAGAAAACGAAAAACATAAACATATTCTGGCCACGTCTTTGACAAATGTCCTTTATTCAGATTTGAAAAAAATGGACAAACCTAATCACTGATGCCATTTTATGTTTTGAAAGACAAATAAAGAATATTAAAAATTTGCTAATGGAGCCTGGGATAACTAGGGTGGAATGAGTCCAGTTTGAAAAACGCTGGCTTAGACGACCTATTGAAAAGCCTTCATCACCTTCCATAACTACTATTCCCTCATCTTTCACAGCAAGGTTAGTCCTCGATTTAAAAAAAAAACTACTAAGATAATAATTTATTTTAATTATAATCATAAGCTTATTTATTGACGAATTAAAATTGAAAAGTCACAGGGCCTATAAGAATCTTAATTAATTATCAAGGGTTAGGTTTTAATGAGCATTCGAATCATGATCACACTAAATTAGTGAGTAAAAGTAGGAGTAAGTAAGTCATCTGCTATTTTGGCCATGTGCAACTATTATTCATATTGCCTTTTTGGCCTTCCTGTTTGACTCTCCCATCCTCTCCCTTCTGCCCTCTTTTTTCCTCTGCCCAAAACAACATACACACACACACACACACCCTCCTCTTAATACGAGCTGATAAGAGCCGCGAGATATCAACCGGGGTGAGTTAGTGCCGGAGCTACGCCCCCCTGGTCCCTGCCACGCCCCTTCATGGTTATATGACCTCATCTTCCTCGTGCCAGTGCACAATGTGTGGTCGATTCATCCGCTGATATGTTGAGCTGGGTTGGTTTCGTTCGGATTCAATCCTAGATGACCTGCGCACGCAGGACAAAGGCGTCAATCTCATCTTGTTTGGTTTTCTGGTGACGCGGATCCATCACGTGAATGTGGATGCACTTTATCTTAACTATGACCTAATCATCCCATTAATGTAAGTGTGCGGAGATCCCGGGTGTGTAATAGGACGTGGCACATTAAAAATAATTAATTATAGCCTAATATAAAACATGATAACTCACCTAACTAAAATAGCACCCCGCCATATTGACAAAAACATTTTTAAAGTCTTGGAATCTTATAAAAATACTTCTTGGAAAAATTCAACATTTAAAAAAAAAGCAAAATTTTTCTTATTGCTTCAAGTAAAAAAAATCTTACATCTAGATAGCACAAAGCAAAATAAAAAGCATTATTTAATATTAAAACTAATTAGATCAGCTAATTTGAACGTTATTTTTATATCTTAACCTAGACTAGCTAAACTTATCCCTTAGTATCTCAACGTTAAGGCTAGGTTTAGTTAAGTTAAAAAAAAACCAATTGTTTCACTCCCCGTTTGAAGTTAATTTCCCTAATTGCTAACGATTACCTAAATACTCTCTTTCTACCTCCTCTAAATAACTACCCTACTAATCACTAAAACTTTGAGTAGGCCATTTATAGCTTCGTATGTCAAGGGTATTAATGAATCACAAATATGTACTATCCGGATCAATTTTTAAAATTATTTCGTCCAAATCCAACTATGACATTTTGAAGTATTTTAGCGAAAAAAAAAATCGTGCATTTAAATCAGGGATGTATGAACCAGACCAATTCTATGGCCTAAGTCAAAAAAGCCAAATTAAAATGTCATCCACAGCAAATAAGTAATTTTGACCACCAAATTACCTGGAAACCAATAACATCTGAATTCGACAGTCTTTTAAAAAAACACGCACCTTTTTGAGTTGAAACTTGGGAGCAACCATTCAATCTGATAAAATGTCGAGCTGACAGGGTTGTGAGGTCTACTTAGGGAAAGGTTTTTTTTAGCTGTCAATATGAAAGCTTACGAGGGTTTGAAAGGTCAAGAATGAATTAAGCTAATCGCTCTGGTAGGTGGTGTTCGAGGTTCATTGACCTGGCTTTCGTTCCGCGTGGCTCCTAGAATCGCTTGTGCAAGAAAACAGAACATGCTCTGTTGTAAATTTGTTTAGTTTTTATTTCTAATTTCACATATAAAATGTCAGTTCAACGACCGATCCCATACTACCATTTGGCCGCTAACTAGTTGGTGGTTTTTACAACGCGTCTGTCATTCAGGAATGCCCCCATTTATTACCATGAATAGGGTTTAAGGATTAGAGGGGTTTGAATTTAGAGAAAACGGACTCGAATTTGGGTGGAGGGATGTTGTACAATCGTATAGGAATACCCTCCCTCGGCAAACTCGGCTGAAATTCGATCCTTAACCTCCCCGTCACCCACATTTACTAACACTAAAAGGGTTTAAGGACTAGGAAGGGCTTAATTTAGAGGAAATGTGCTCCAATTTGGGTTAAGGTATGATGTACAATCATATAGGAATAACCTATCTCGATACACTCGGCTGAAATTTGATCCTTGACCTCACCATCATTGGACATCCAGTCTTTTGATAGACTGACACCTTAGAGCATATGACCATTGGTGTGGGTAAATAATAATATACAAATGGATAATGAGGGTGAATTTTGTGGTGAAATATACCAACATTTGCTTGGAAAGAAAATTATAGCTACACTCTTCAAATATAGTCTCTAATTCAAACATATGGTATCGAGCTCCGACCTCTCATGTCAGTGTGTCAATGATACCCAATCCCTTCAGGTAACTAAGCTCAATAAATAATAAATATGTTATCAGCTCACACTAAAATTATTGGGTAGTTTTAAAATATATATATTTTATCTACACACAGATGATATAAGTTCTTAACTTAATCTGGGTTTATATTCATGCATAACGCATAATTAATAGCAAATAGTGCATAGCACATGATGGGCAAGAAGTTGAAATGCATTATTTTCCATGATAGCGATTATAATCGATACATTATGCATAGTGTATCGTGCACAATGCAATGCTGATTTAATTTGACGTTTTGCATGAGGTGTATCATTATCATTTAACTTGAGACATTTCAGCCAATGGGAATGTTTGTTTGTTTGTTATTAATGAGTTCTCTTTGTTTTAGTGTCAATGAATACGGTTGTATACATAATTTAAAATAAAGAGGAAAAATAAAATTTTGATTCTGCTACTGAGAAATATGTTAACCCTAGAATTCATAGCAATAATAAAATCAGAACCTAGTGAAAATACATTTTTATTTAATAGTACGGGCAAAACTTAAATTAGGTTAGTTTCAAAAGATGCAGTTAAGTTAACGTAGTTTCTTGGGTGAACCCTTTAATGAAGTATTGTTAGAGACATTATCTAGAACTGCAAAGAGATTAGGTATTTTCTATGAATAAAATATAATCGATTTATATATGCCTTTATACATTATGTTTCGTTATAAACTGTTGTGATTTTATTATAAATTGTCCATTGTACGTTATGCACTATTCACTATTAGCTATGCATGAACATAAGCCCAACTTTGGCGTACAACCCGAACGGGTAGTAAGACGTGGTGCTGAAAAAAAAAACAGCCTTACACACTTATTAAATTTTTTAAAGAGACTCCTAGTATTAATAATTAAGCCTTAGTTCCTGGATATTCATTAATAGAAGAGTATACAATACATGTCTTGATCAGTGTCACTGGAGTTGAACCAGAGACCTCATATAGGCATACTTGTGGTAAACCACTTTTACAACTTAGCCCAAGAAACGAGACTGTCAAATTATGTTTTACTCCAATAGAATTAAATTAATTTTACTATAAAAAAAGTCGTTGTGGCTCTAGAAAGATGATATTTAAAAGTTTCCGATTATTAATTGTTGATTGATTTGGAGCGGGAAGGAGGGTCAACTCTACTTATAATGGTCAAATTATTTATGACTTTGACGTTGTTAGTATTGATCTAGTGACATTAGCGTAAAAATACAATGTAGGCCTATGTAAATAGCGTTGAACCCAATCAACATTTAAACTTTTTATTTCTTAGTAAAAAAAATACAGTTTTAAGGGTTTTTAAAAATTTTAAACACTGCTTCTTATTTCTCATCGCGTTTCCCATATATTACTTTGATTGGGTAGCGGTGAGAATAGTAGAATCTAGAGAGGAAATGTGTGAGAGAAATTGGAAAACCATTTTAGAAAACAATACCCTCAGTACAACTAGCTGGGATTCGAACCCCAACTTCCTCATCACCGGAAGTTCACACTAGACGAGCTTCACATTTTTTCCACCCGTCCACCGATGCGGATACGTCGTTAATAACATTAGGGATGATTGATGAACATACTAGTTACAAAAATAAAATTAGACTTGATTATTTGGTTTGACGATTTTCATTAACTTGTTTTCTATTACATAAAATATAAAAGCATGATTGTGTGTAAAAAGAGAGGTAAATACCATGGAAACGTATGTTATTGATGAGATAAGGAAAGAAAATAGTTTAATATTGAATAACCTCTTCAGGGACTATGTTGTCCTGGTTTCTCAACAGATCCAATATTGGAAGGGAGGCGTACGAAGTAAGAATGAAGTAGAAAGAGAGAAAAAGAAACTTCCACCGTAAGAAAATCAAAGCCCCATCTTCTCAATTGTGGGTTTGTCCGTTTCAAAGGTATATGAATGACTGGAGGATGGATGTGTATAAAGCTTTCTCTTTAATGTCCCATGTGCCTTGTCAAGAAAGTGAATTTCTCCTGATCCTTCTAAGATCCACAAACCATTGACTCTGAAGGGGTAGAACTCGTCAGAAAACCTCTATGTAGGCCTACACATATGGTAGAAGCCATGTATATATACATATACGAGCCATCTTTTATGAAAGGGAGTTTATATGTATTATCTGCTTGTTAAATTTGTAACCAAATCTCTTTCATTTGTGCCTTGGACTTTCTTATGTGGTCTATCTCTCGTTTTTATAGTTTTTTTTAAAATATTGGTTCAAATTCATATTAAATCAAAAACTTTTTAAATGTTTTTTTGTCTATAAAAATAAACTTTTATTTTTAAATAAAATAAATGGAGAAAATAGTTAATTTTTGATCTTTTTATTTAAGTTTTCTAAAATTACCTAATCGTCTTAAATTCTTGTTTACAGCCCTGATCCAGACGAAAGGATGTTAGTATTCTTCAAACTAATCAATCAATTTGAGCAATGGGTGTGAGTGTGTAATGGGGGAAAGATAAACTAGAATGGAGGGCAACAATACATTTAACCACGCAAGAGTTCTCAATGTTGTTTTGCCTTTCCTCTATCCCGTCCTGCAAATCCTCATCCCTTCAGTGCCTTTTCGAATGTCTACAATAAAGGGCGGAGGTAAATGAAGTCGTGTTTTGCTGAAACGAAGCCAGGAGTAGCTCCACCTATTATCTGATACCGCGCAGCTTTATAGCGTTAGCCGCTAGAAGGAAATTGCCTACAACTACAGACTGACGAAGGCAAGAGCGCTGTATATGTACGTACATACACACATACATTGCTCGGGTCTTTTGGCCGGCCCATCTATTTACCGATAGGGGGTGAGGATGAAGCTACGAGTGTAAATTCACCCAGAGATGTTGCGAATAAATCTACGGACTGAGGTAGTGAACTTTGTTTCACTTCACTGCCACCCCATTGTCTGTCTGGTATTATTGGATAATTGTAGGTTTTAAGGGGGGGATTAAGTTTCTTGCATCTACCAGGAGTGTCATTGTCGATAAATTGCTTCAAATAAACTTTATATTTAAGACAGATGACAGTGTGGTATAAGCACACTTTTTGAAATGTCAGGGATATAAACTATTTTTAATTTCTCTCGAACCCTTGGAAAGAGAAGTATTGTGATCGTCAAACAAATAGAACTCGAGATTTTTATAAATATCGACGTTTCATGACCTCCTGGATCTAAAAAGTAGTTTTCCCGATACCGTCTGTCTCTCTATTTGTGTGTTTGTCTGTGTGATTGTATGCAGGCCCAGGACAGAAAAAAACTTACTAATCGAGCTAAAAATTGGTATCACAGGTTCTCATAAGGTTCCCCACATGTATTTTCGGAATTAGATTTCTAACTCTAAAATTAATCGTAGTTTACTTAAGAACAAAAGAGAGAGAAAATCAATTTCCTCAAAATCCGCTTTTACGATTTTGATTAAATTGTATATCCAGCCACTGAGTTTCATTACAAACAAAATAACAATCCTCATTTTCCAATCAAAATAACCTTTAGGGTACTTTATATTATTGGAAAATTTTAATTTTCATCATACATCCGCAACTATTTGAGATACGAAATAACTTATCACTGAACGTTGTAGTAATATTATGAATACAAATCCTTTATTTAAATATATTTTTATAAAACCAGTTGTTTATTAGCTATAAGGCTATATTGTTACCAGGGTTTTTTTTAAATTTCAAAATGATTGGTATGTTATTTGGTGGACAAAGATGTTCCTCTTTTCTTAGTGTTTCTCTAACAGTGAATATTTTTTTTATTATGATATTTGATAAAGTGTTGTTTCAACACTGTATTTTATATCATTTCAAAAATATTATGAAATTTTAGGGAATGTCTTTATTTTAAGAAAACATAATAATAAAGTCTGTGTGGTGCACCATACCATTTATTTTTAAATACCTAGGAGGAATTCCTTTAATAAATGTGTGATTAATCTTTGCAAAGTTTTGCATAGACTATTTAATATATTATTTTATCTTTACTTTGTTTTATTGTTATATAAAACATGTAATCACTAAAAGCTTAAAATTAAATCAAATTATATTTGTAGTCTTGAATAATTGAATAAGTTCATAGTCCCGTCACGGTCTTTCAAGCATTGTGCATACGTAATTTCCCCACCCTCTCTGAGTGTTTTCGGGTTTGAATCCAGTAAGGTTATAAATGCACTCTAAGGTGCGTTGTCCAAGCTGCGACAGTTACCCGCGACTCCGGTTGGAGTCACGCGACTACACCTGCTACTGACCGTATCGATACAAGCCGCATGCGACAGTCGATTTCGAGATGGATGAGAGTACAGATGATCCAAGTAGCAAAACCTTTTTGGGTATTTTGTGGAAGGAAGAAGATGGTGAAATAATTATTTTAATGTGGTTGTACACTAGAAGGAAAAGACAAAAGGTGGACATAGATATGCATGTCCTTGTACTTAGGATATTTTAAATAGTATACGCATGGATGTTGGGATACTAACTCACACAGCACCACATCCTGCGATTGGGTCATTAGCACCTCCAGTTTTTTTTAAATTATTAACACACAAAATTCTATAACAAATACGCAATGTCAGTCTAGCCGCAAGCACTGTTCACTCCACCAGTGCTGCGACACGAGCCGCCATTGCCTTGTGTCACGGACCAAACTCAAACAGCGCATGCGCGAAGACTCTGACTCAAGCCGCAATAGCAGGTAACTTTCGCAGCTTGGACAACGCACCTTTAGTAGTGTGTGAAAATAGGTGTGTATTGCGAATTAACAACATGATTAGGCCCTACTATATGACTAGAAACCGCATCGAAGGATTATTTTCTGAATACTTCACTTGACAACAGCGAGACTTGAGACGAATTAAATAGTTTTTTCCATCAAATATTTTTAACACTTTTAAACATTTGATAAAATTATGTAATTCATCTCAACCCCACTATCTTTTAATGAAAAATCCGCGTTATTGTGCGACGATACGACGCCTGGTTTCACCTTATTAACTGGCTAAGTTTTTTTAGCACCGCTTCTTACTATCCGTTCGGGCTATGCACTTGTGTACTAATTACACTAATGTGTAAGAGATTATGAAGGCTGAGTTATAGAGGAAGTTAGCATGCACTTGCTTGGAGGGAGAGTGGAAAACTATCGAGGAACCACCGCCCTCAGTACACCCGACCGGGATCGCATTTCCGTGGAGGGAGAATGGAAAATAATTGAGGAAAACCCCTATCAGTACACCCGACCGGGACCTAATCTCCCCATCTTCAGCAAGTTTGCAAAAGAAGTGCCTTAGACCATGCGGCCACTGAAGCGGGTAACTAACTAAGTTACATGTTGTCCTAGGGCCCATTATAACTGTGATCCAAGGTACTAATCACTCATATAGTGCCAAGTTTCTGAAATAAAAAACTACATTTATAAAACATTTATAGGGTGAATAGGAATACTCAGCTTTAATTAAAAAAATTACGATCCAAAATATTTGTATAAAGTCTTAGACTTGTTCGGAATATTTGCTCGAGGAGAGAAATAATGCAAACAGGTTCTGAGTTTATAATCATGTGACAACTGAACGAAAATAATAAAATAGAACAAAAATGATTGGATTTTTTCACGTCAGCATGAATTCAGTCTGGAAAAAAACCTACGATGGAAATCTCCAGACGATAGGATTTTCTCCTAACACACACACACATATATACACATACTTTGCAAGAGGACGATGGTGGGAATAGAGCAAGGTCTACACAAATCGAATCAGGTTGTACGGAATTTGATTTATGTCTTCGTCCCTTACATCCCTCCTTCCTTCCTACCCCCTTCCAAACTGTCTCTTTTTTTTTTATTATCGCCTGTAGTTCATTTGAATATTGCAACAGAAGAAAAAAGGAAAAGGACCGTGGCAATTTGTTCCCCAAGTCAAAGCTCATACTTCATTGCCTGTAGCATGAAGCCGACATCTTACTCAATAATCCATCAGCAGGCCAGGAGCGCTTCCATGCAATCAGACTTAAACGGCCTCACGCACGCCATCTTATACCATAGATGAGCTGTTGTCGGTCAGCCGGGAACATCAACTCGTTGTCTACAGACGTTCTGGTTGTTGATGGTTATCCCTCGCGATTCAGACGTTCAACCGACCGTGACATCGGGTGTTTTGGTTTATCTCAGATTGCACCATCTCCGTCGAGGGTTAGATTTATTGTTTCGGTTCTTGGATTTGAGCTAGTATCGGAAAGTCATCTCCATAAAACAGGCATTGAGGTACATAAAACTTTAGGGCTTAATAAAATAGGGTAGATACTTATTAATTCTCTATTTGAGAGAGGATGTTTAAAACGATATACTAAGATACCCATGGAGTCCTCTCCATGGCCAGAGAAAGTACACTAAAATGGTTATTTGAGTGATTGGAGGTAAAAAGGTCATAAGGAATTAATGATTGTGTGATCATCCCCACCGTGATATGAAAAATCTACTACTTGATCTCCGATATAACTTATTCTCACGTCAGCATTTGGCAACCTTTTAAAGTACAAACAATCGCACAACTTTGAAATACTATAGTTGGTGAAGGGACTGTTGTTTTTATTATTTGAGTTCTAATACACGTTGGTACAAAAGCTATTTTTAAACACATATACAAAAATTAATAAAATAAAATAGAAGTGACAGTAAATATTCCGTGTAAGAAGATACAATTAATCAACAATGTATAGGGATTATTGTGATTAAAGATAAAATACAAAAGCCCTCTTGCACTTTGTGGTCTTTTATTTTGTGGTTTTCTCATAAAAGAAGAATGAGAGAAGGACATTTAAAAGGTTCTCGCCCCACCAAAGGAGGTGAAGTTATTGGGAAAATAGACGGAAGTTGACCACTGTACTCAACATCTTAACGTAATTATCTTTTTATGAGACGCAGATCCCCCACTTTTTTTTCATACATTTACTTTTCTTTACACTTATCCTTTCACCATATTAAAATCGCATCACGTCACACTCTTCATCTGTCTTATGGTTCGTGTAGTCATCAGAGGACACTAACATTATCTACGGGAACATTATGGGTGACCTCAACCCCCAACCTTACACCTCGTTTCCCCACACATCCTCACTCGTACATATGTCCCGACGCCAGACCGGCAAAAGGACGCGAGAGAGTTGTGGGTGATTCGGGACCTCCTGGCCCAGGTTACGACTCGACCATACAAGCACCGGCAGGTAATAACAATTGTAATAACAATAATCATCGTCCCCCTCCACACGAGTAACATGCCGGAGCAATAATAATAATTATTTGTGGATGGAAGAGGAAGGTCACTTGCTCCCCGTGCGTCATTAGGCACGAATATGTGTGTTACTCCTAGTGCAATCAATAATTGAAGGTTTGCATCCCCCACCCCCCTTATATCACCCGACTTATGACGGCGAGCGGGCTCGGGGTGGAGAGGGAAATTTCATTTCTAGGTCATGGCGGCTTCACGACCCCTCTATACGATAGCTGTAATCTTTGTTTTAGTTGATATATCAGTGTAATAATAACTGGGTAGTAACAATTCCTCCATTTTCACGCGCTAGCGGTACTAAAGTTTACGCTGATTGTGATGTCAAAAGAGCCACAAGCGTGTGTGGGGCTTGTTTCACTTGCAGTTCAACTATTATTCCAGTGCCAATTGGAACTATGATTTAAGCGGAAAAAACGTCATTTATTTCAGTTTTGGGTAGCTCAAATACTAGTACGGAGCTATAAAACATGAACCTCGATTGCAGTGGCTAGTCACCTTAAAAATAAAGGGTATGAGCAATCTAGGCTATTTTAATCACATTCAAAAATTATTTTAAAACACTTTATATATTGCGTTTAAAAGACTTAAAGATCGATTTTTAATGACGACATAGTTTTCTTACACGATTGACTGAAAATTGCCACGAGATCGACCGGTCATTCACGATCGACTAAGTTACCAAACTCTGGTCTACATCATAGTGGACTAAGGCAGTTTGCTCCATTCTAATATCTGCAAAAATATTTTTTTTAATAGTTCCTTGTTTATCCGCATGGCAAATATGTTACGCCAATTAGATAAGTGATGCGACGAATACTTTACAAAAAAAAAAGCCCATAGTTTGGAGGGAAAGAACTAGAGATATGGGACGGAAAGTTTTCCCTGTGTTTTTTCTGGAAAATTTTAAATTATTATTTTTGTAAAACAGTTTAAACTGATTCAATGAACATACTATAATCGAGATATAGATATCCCAAATTTCAACGTTTATACTTAAGATTAATTTCTCCTAAGGATGTTATCACCAGAAACATCATCAAACAAGTTCCAATAACAGCTATTAGTTACTATACACATGCATCAGTGGCAACGCTTGGTGGCTGAATATCTCACTAAGGTTGGGTTTCCCCCATATCTTTACTAGTTGCTTATCGAGATTTCTCTTTAACTTCAATAAGTTAGTTAAAATAATTTTAAGGTTGGCCCGACATTAGTCTCCCTTCCTATCCTTCGTGATTCCTATCCACCCCTCTCCCGCCACCGTGCCCCATCCCCCATTCTTATACCCCACTCGTTTCTTAACACGCTATATTTTGAAGTATAATAGGCTTTAGATGCCACCTCTACAGTTTAACCCCTCCACCACAAGCCACCACTGGAGAAAATTTTCCTATTACAATTTCCCGGAAAATTTTCATCTCTAGGAAGAGCACAAACTAATGATTAAAGTAATTTCTAAACTGTTATAATGTGTCAAACTTACTGTGAACTATACCTTTAATTATAAAGGGAGAGTATAGTCCAATTTTCTTAGGAAGTGCCTTTTAGAAAATACAAACTTTTTTTTAGGCCAGAATGGATTTATATATTTTTTGTTTTATTGTATAGATTTTGATAATATATATCAAAAGTGATAAGCTGCAGATAGCATGACTTGTATGAATACGAGAGAGTAGCTGTAGAAACATTTATATTTCTAAGACAAGACCCTTCCTATGAAAATTAAACTGTACATGATATTTTAGATATTAAATATTGTAATTTTTTTGTTCCGATTGCTTTTCTGTAAATCCATTAACTCTGCTCTAAGGGGGAAATAAAACCAAATATAAAGGACTGCCATTTAGATTATAGTAGTTACCAAGAAACTTGGAAAAAGTGGCCTTTTTTTTTATCCAAGCTATTGACGTGTTTGTATCTTTTCGAAAATAGCAATTTTTTTACCTACTTCGGCTTCAACTCACACTTTTATTTTTCTTCTCTTCAATTTATCGCCAATTTCTTTTTTCTCATGTTCTACTCTTTTTTTTTTTTTACTTTTGCCTTACCTCTACCACTTCTTTTTAGAAACATCAAGACCTTCACCACATCTGCGGTTCCAATTTTGCTAAATCAATACACTTGGAGGTGAGGCCGGGGTTGGCACATTGTGTGGTGTGCGGTGGCACTACCCCCCCATCCCCACCCACTTCACCCTTCTGGACTACCGTCCTTTCATTCCCTGACGGAATAAAGGATAGCGTGAGACCCCTTTCGCACCCTTCCTTCTAAACTTTTTTTTTATTTTCAAGTGACATCTCATTAAAGCTTTGACCGGACTGACGTCAGAATCTCTTGTCTTTCTCTAACAGGTTCCTTTTATCCCGTTAAATACTTTTAATTAAACATTGAATTGGTATATCTAAAAAAAAACTAATTCTTTGAGGTGAAAATAATAGGAAGATTTAATAATAGTTTGTGAAATTGTTTTTAATCACATTTTTCGATGAATATGCAGAAAAGAGATATACAAACACATAAAGAAATTTGAAAGAACGAGGGATACAAAAAATACTCGTTAGGTATATAGAAAGCGAATTCAAAAAAATAAAAAGAGGAGAGAAATGAGCACGCTGCCATAAAGAAAATCAAAAGGGGAAGCATAGAGGAACAAATATATATGGCAATATTGTTTTGGCCGTACTGCGCGTTTTATTCGTGAACATTACCGTCGATGCTTTTATTCCCCTGTTCTTTCATTGCGTGAATAGCTGTGTAGCAGAGAGTTCAATTATTTTCTAAATACTATACGCTTAGAAGTATCGCAGAAAAGAGAGAGAGAACGGGAGAAATAAAAGATTGACCAGTCATGCGCAATCTCTCTAACTATATTCGTCCCGTTGCCCACTTCCTGACAATACCTCAGGCGTGGTGTGTGAGGGCGTTTGAAAATCATTACATTTACGTAATGATGTTGGAGGTAATATAAAATTGCAATAACATTTTTTTTTAAATTAAAGGGTGAAGATGTACTTGCCAAATAAGGGGAAGGGGGTGAGGCGGGAGGTTAGTTTTTCCCAAATTTAATTCAAACTTAGATTTGATCTGACCAAGTTTCTGTGACGCGAAATTATTCCGGTTGGTAGTAAACAGAGACTTTCGGGATGGTTGGTTTTTATTGTTTGGGAAACAGTAACACATTTATTTCGACAATAATACGGTTTATTTAATTCCAATATTGGTCAGAATATATTATATTTTATTGATAAGTGAAACATAGAACATTGTTAGAGCTAAAAATAAAATATTAGAAGCATTATAGATGGGGTGCTACCAAAAAATGTTTAAAATACAACATATGGAAAAAGTTATAGCCAACTTAGATGCATAAAGAAAGGCAAAGAATAAGAGGAATATTTGGAAATGCTTAGGAAAACAAAGGGCTAATATTATTTGTTACTTACTCGGACAAGAGGGTTTGACGGAATAGAAGGATATATTGAAGGAAATAAAATGTAAGAGGAAGACCAAAGATGAGATACATGAATCATTTAGTGGAAAGATGTTGGCAATAATAATTATTATAAGGTTGTTAAAGACTTTTCTCCGTAGTCAGCAGAAATTGAGATCTTCATCAAACTAATCGAAATATTGATGACAGATGAGTACAAATGTCCGAATGTTTGAAATGATGGTGCCATCTAAAGTTTAAGTATCCTAGAATTTAAGTTGTGTGAATGAAATGATAAAGGGTAGATAACGTGTGAACAAATGTTTCAAGACGCGTTGACACTAACGGAATCATTAGCGTCATAAACGTACATAAAAACTGAAAACCGATTAAATACAAAGATGATTCATCAATTGTATAACTATAACTGCCTCCCTCTCCCTTCACAATAATAAATTAACGGCTGTAGGAATGGGTGTCGTGTCTGTTAAATAACTATAAGCTACTTGTTTGTATGTCGCGTGCAGATGTATTATATTTATATATCTAGCACCGCGTCTTACTCCCCGTTCGGGTTATACGCTTAAGTACTAATTACGCTAATAGATTAGGAATTGGGAAGGTTAAATTTAGAGGAAGTGAACCCGCTTTGCGTGGAGAGAGAGTGGAAAACCATTTAATAAAAACCACCCCCAAGTTCACCCGACCGAGATTCGAACCTCGATCTCCCCGTCCTCGGCGGTCGAGCTCAACACGACTAGCGCATTAGCCAACTACGCCACCGAGGCGGGTGTGTGCAGATGTAATAAGCAAATTTAGAAGGTGGACGTTACTTGAAGCACACGTTTAATAAATGTCAAAAAATGCATAAAGGAGTGAAAGAATTGAAAGATAAAAAGCTAAACAGAACTCTTATCCTAATTGAACCCTTTTAATATTTACGTCTCTCCAGTGGACCGAGTTTATAATATATCCAATTCTAAGATATAATTTTTCAACGTATGATGGCCCACGTTTCAATTATATCCACCATAGAAAAACAACTAAGTGTATAATAACTCACTATTTATTTACATTTAGCTGATGCGGGTCTAATATAATTTTTTTTAAATTTACTTTTACGCCAAAGAGTAGTGTTTCTCAGCTATAACATGTGCCCATTTTGGTCGATTATAGACTATTTAATTTTTTGTCAGTGAGTCTCATTATTAGTTAGAAGTATAAACACCAGCTTTAGTTATTATTATTAGCACCGCGTCTTACTACCCGTTCAGGTTATACTCACGCTAATGTGTAATGGTAGGGTGATTGCTAGATGAATATTGAGGATCTACAGTTTAACGTGGAATCCGAACCACGGTGGAGGCCTGGCATTCCACACATTCACAAGTTGTGATTAATACACGTCTTGTCAGAGGTAAAGGAAGGGTTTGGCAATCAGATAAATCTGTGCCTGAACCAAGGATTGAACCCCGAACCCCAGCACAGAAGTCTGACACCTTACCTCTAGACCACCAGGTCACCTTTACTAGCTTTAGTTACCTTTCATCATTGTTGTCTATTATAAAGTCGAATTTTCATAGGAATGACCGTTTAGAAAATACTTTTTTTTTTTTTGCAGTCAACATCGATAACATTTTACTATATTAATAGTGTTATTTAATAGGAACCAACCGCTTCGGTGGCCGCGTAGTCTAACGTGCTACTCTCGCAGTATACCAGACTGGCCGATGATGGGGAGATTGTAGTTCTAACCTCGGCTGGGTGTACTTGGGATTGTTTTATCAAAATTGTTTTCCACCTAAATGCGGATACATTTCCTATAACTATAGCCTTCCCAATCCCTAAAACCATCAGCGTAATTAGTACACTTTAAGCCTATAGCCTGAACGAGTAGTAAGACGTGTTGCTAAAAAAATAGCAATTGATAATTATAGCAAAGATGAGAGCTGTATATCACATGACTTGACGTATTAATACGTGAAAGTAGTTCTAGTAACTTTTTTATCTGTTAGATAAGACCCTACCTATGAAATACCTGTACTTTTTTTTTTGTATAAACCTGTCACTGGTGTATTATTCTAGTTTATCAACCCCAAAACCTACACTTTCTACCCCGGTAAGAGAGAATGGTTGTAAACAAGAAGTAGGTAGAACCCACATCGATAGGCACGTGGCCTAACGCGTCAATATCTTCTGACTCCCTCCACACAATTGTGGAAATACAATTAGGCTACTCAAGTTCTACCTTTCTCGTATCCCCCCCATTAGTATAAATATGTAGAGAGGTTGGACGGATAATAAGACGCGATACACGGGGATAAAAGAATAGGTTGACAGAAGGAACGTGTATTTAATTTAACAGAGAAAGCTGAAAATACCCAAGGACAAAAAAGAGAATCGGGTAAAAAGCCGAACATTTCAAACAAGTCGAAAGGTTTTTAGACTCATTAAAATGTAAAAGTTTAAATTTCTGCAAAACTGGATAACTGTGGACAATCCTCATTCTGTCGCTAATGTTGAAGTTACTGGGTAGTCAACGTAGGTAAGGGAAGGCAGTATTCATGGGAACATGAATTAAACAAGAGGCGTTTCGTTGGAGAATGAAAGGGGGTGTATAAGGGGGGGAGGGAGTGACTCCAAAGGCCTACACGTCTGC
>CABFWB010000074.1:143751-156268 GCA_902151455.1 Timema bartmani | reverse complement strand
ATCGGTGGATAAGTTTTTTTTTAATGCTGTGTGTCTAATTACCCATTATGGATATCCATAGCTTACACTAAGCTTAATCTAAGGACACTCGAGGATAAGGGATAATTATAAGGATAGATACCTCATAGTTCTTTTGAAGAGAAAATGGAAAACAATTTGTGAAAAAAAAGAAGACGTAAGCCTTTAAGTTTCATAGGAAAAAAACTACAGTACTATAGCAAATTCTCTCACTGTGTACAAATCCAGGATTTAAACCTCTGTCTAGTGGGTAGAAGTTAGGCTATTTAACTGACGGTAGGTACTTTATGTTGTATAATAGCTCTCCCCTTTCAACCCCACTGATGGTGGTACGGTATAAAGCGTCAGGCTCGTAATATATAGGATCGTAGATGTATTTAATTCGAGGTTCAAACGTTGAGTGAATACAATCGACGGTCATAATCTCGGAAAGCTTCTCCTCCGGATCTCCTCACCAAAGGCAACTCAGACTATATGAGCTTGACATTTAGTCCTTTTGCCCATCGCTGTGAGTTTTAATCTAAAAAAAAAAAAAACTGTGCGAACATGTGAGAATGGGACATATTGTAACAATGGAATAGTTTTTTTTTAATCTTACATACAAATATGAATGGAAATCGGACCACAATAAATAATTGTTAGAGAAATAATTAAAATTTAATTTTGAAGACCCAAATCGGTGGTCACATGGTCTTTCGCGTCACTCTTGTGCTGGACTAGATTTCCAGTGATAGTAGAAACGGGTAGATCAATGTTCAAATACCTGTCTAGTGTACTGAGGAGGGTTTACCCTATATGGTTTCTAACTCTGCCTCAAGGTCATTTTGGGCACATTCCCTCTAAAATTCTACCTTTCTCATCCCTTTTCCTTAAGCGTGTTTAATGTATACGTAAAACTCGAATGGGTGATAATACGCAGAATGAAAATAAAACTCTGCCAATATATTGTGTTATTATAAAATACCCTCATATCCATACACTTAAATTTGATTAAAATAAATCGTAAAAATGGAAACCTTAAGGCGGCCGCCTTGGTCAGGCCACATGGCTTAAAATATAATGGTCTGTGTATTTTTCCAGAGCAACTTGTTTATTCTGACCAAGCTTATACTCCCTTTCACCTACGACCCCCTTTGTCACGTCAATAATAAAGAGGGGTAGTAAGATGTGCTGCTAAAAAAAATAGAACGAGGTGGAAGATACGAAACTTCTTATCTCAAGGTAAAGAGTAAAGCTTGCTATTAGCTCTCAAATAGCTCAACATTTTCTTTTTTGAGCCTATCAAAAATTTACTGTATGTGTTAAAGACTAAATTTAGAGTTCTTGGATAGGCAAATATACCTGGACAGTCGTTGACAATTAGCTAATAATGAGTTAATTAACTCAGACTATACAGTTGTCGAGGAAAAAGAGCCATGTTGGAATCTTTCGACTTTATTTTGGCGTGAGCCATATTTAGAAATAACGCATCGTATAATTAATTATCGCTTTAGAGCTGAACGTCTGCGCGGCAATTTCTCGCCTACCAAGGTCAAGGACTTATACCTATTTTATCAGGATTACTAAGGTTCACTAGACTAGTTCTGTTTGCAGACCTCAACCCCTACCACTATCTTTCTTCCCTCGGGGTCCTCTCTCTACCTCTCTCTCTCTCTCTCACACACACACACACACACACAAAGTTAGTTTTAAACAACAGCTATTTCCTCATTTCATTTGGAGAGGGAATGCATTCGTGCTACTCAATCTACTCCCTTCGCTGCTTGCTGTATATGTAAATGAAACGCGGGCAGTATTTACCGACAGAGCCCAGCTTGGTTGTAACGGTCATCCCTTCGGTTGACTCGGCTCTCATCCCCCTTGGACTTTTAATGCGCTACGCCCACAACACTTTTTCTTTTTTTTTTTTTAGATGTTCTCAGGGAATTATTTCTTCAGGGGCATTGGGGAGGGGGGTATTTCGAGATGCTTGGCTAAAACCCTATCACGTATACAGAATTGTTCTCGAATAAGCGGCACCGGCTGAAATAAATGCTAACTAAGAGGTGAAAGACTTAAGAGTCGAATTTAGAGGGTAGTAATTTTCGTGAACTTATAATAGCTAACAAATTATTTTTTAGTATAGCAGGTCGCTTTTGGGTGTTGTTCAAAGATGAATTGCTCCACACCAGAGGTCACGTGGTCCAAGTCGTTGGACTCGCCTTACATTTGGTCAACATTTTACTTAGGAGGTCAGTAGGTTGGAATCCCATTCTTGTACCCTCAGGGGAAGGTTATCATTAATTGATTTATTCTGCGTTTTCACCATCTTCTCTCCACGCTCTTATTTAGTCAATAAAGGCGTTAATAATATTTTGGCTAGCCTGCATCAGTGTGTATTCAGACAAAACGTCAACATTGTCTAGTTTGGTTTGCCAGTGACTGTAAAGTAGGAGTTCGAATCAGTCGGGTGTACTGAAGATGGTTTTCCTAAAGGTTTCTCCACTCTCTCTGCATGTAAATACGTGTATACCTCCTTTAAATTCTGCCTTCCTTGTCACTACCCCATCAGTGTCATAGTCCATCATATGTGTCTTGCCCTTACGGGTAGTATGACACTGATCACGGGTGGTGAAAGGGGGAGTGTTGAGGGGTGGAGGAGAAGCACTAAGTACTTTCTATCGATCAGCATATTTTCCCCATTTTTTGTTAATCTTCGACTCCAATTTTCGATCTTCTTGAGGGTGATTAGTATTTACGACATTAAGTATTGAAACTCACTTTTGACTTAAATCAGCTCATACATAACATTAAATGTCAAATGACGTAATTTAGTTTCTAGTCATTACAGTATCCATTATTTGACTTGAGATAATCATAGGCTAAGGTGGAGGTAAATAATTGAGTGGCTTAAATCAAGAACATAAGTATGTCCCCTTAATAAAATTTAAAGTGCGCTAGTAGTTAATAAATTTAAGTGTGTTCTTTAGTACTTTCCAATCCAATTACAATTTTTTACACAAATTGTTTCCTGTCTGCGTGCCTTTTGATTACCTGCTTTGTTTTTTTCAATGCGTCTTACTACCTATTCGTTCTATCCACATTTAACTATAATAATGAAACAGGGATGAGGAATGAATTTAGAGATAGTGTATCCACAGTTTCCTGGAGGGAGAGTGGGAATCAACTAGGGACAAACTACCCGGCCGGGATATTAGCCTCAACCTTTCCATCACTAGCAAATCAGATTTTATGAGCCTTACATTTAGTCCACGAGCCCACTAATGCGTGTTTGGCCAATTGCTGATAAACCTACATCTCCTTTCCTTACAAATACTGGTTGCATGCCTCATAATGGCCTGACTGTAAAGTCTGTTCACCGTAGGAATTGTTTTCTGAAAGGCCTTTTTCCCTACCAGAAATCTATTATATAGTAGGATATTGGTAGGAATAAAGACCTTTCAGAGAGTAATTCCTACCGTGAATGGAGTTTAGTCATTGATTCTGCATTTATAGTGTAGTCTCGGGAGTCAAACAATCTCCAGGTATACGAATAACAAGCAGTTCAAGTTGAATGGAGAATTGGCTTCCTCCGAGTATCAGCTATGGATACGGCCCTCAGTCAGCACCATCCATGTTTCCTCAAAGGAAATAATATCTTATTGACAGTTCTGTTTTAACGCAGTTGAACACACGCGGAAAGGTCTGCAGCAAACAAGCCTGTCACGTGTGGCCATTAAAATAAAGGCTCTCTAGAAACATTTTACTCACACTCATCGCGATCAAAGGCGTTTATTTTGGACCCAGCCGTGGTAGAGACTATTGATCTCCAGACGCTGTCAGACTCCCTTTACAGATACACTTATTCGAAACCCGATAGGGTACAATTGTGGTCCTCACTTGGAGGGAATCAGATGAGGTACGATCGATATGCAGCTCATAAATTATAAGTGTGTTCCATTGCTGACAATGACTCCATTTGTACTAAAAAAAATTATAAATCATAGTATGTTAATAATAATAATATTATTTATGACATCATTTTTAAGGATTTGTTTAAAATACATAATTGCGATTAATTATTTAATTTAAGGCGTAAGGATGAGGAAGGCAGTTTTGAGGAAATACAGCTGAATCAACTTGAAGAAATTATTTGAAATTCTAGTGAAAATCCTTTGTAAAAATTTCACCTCAATGTAAAGGGCTGGTATTCGAACCCTGACCTTCCCATCAACGGTGATAAAGCGCAATGTGAGTTAAAACTAATGCCTAAAACACACACCGCTGATAACCTGGAATAATACATCAGTCTCATTTGGTTTGGGTTTGCCGGTGACAGGGAGATCTAGAGTTTTAGTTACGGCTGGGAACACTGAGTAGGTTTTTTCCCCTGGATAGATTTCCCTTCTTCTTCCTTGAAATTACGGATCAACTCATCATAACGTTTCCTTCCTCGTCTCTATTGTATTTTGTAAGCTCGTAACTAGTGGAAATATGTGGTGAATGTAAAACTCAACCACCAACGCCTAAATCCACGTGGCCACCGATGCGGGTGACATTGTCTCAAACAATGCCTCGGGAAGAGATGCAATTAGCTAGCTACCTTACCACCTAGACCCTTCAACTTACCAGAAAGTTTTTACCGTCTCATCCTGAAGGAGTTTTAGTATTCCAAATGGTTGGGGCACGCTTTTCCCGGTCAATGTTGTCTGTGGGTTTTTTTTCCTCCCTCTCTTTAAATACACACACACACACACACATACTCGAACACACACACACACACACACACACATACTCGAACACAACCCAACTCAGAGTAACCGGAAGGTTTGCTAGTTTCGTTGACATTCTGTCACTAACAGTGTTTCATGTTTGTCCTGTTTCCTCCCCGTCCTTTCATTCTATATCCCTCCTCTCTTTTCCGTTGACCTAAAGGTCTCGATTCCAATCTCCTTCGAAAATGTGGTTTAGAAAGTAAAATTTGAAATACTTCAATACCAGGTCACTGTTTTCTGTCTTTGGCTGGGAAAATTGAAAACCTTACGTAACATCGTTTTGTTTTGTTTGATTTGCTTGAGTTAAGAATACTTTGATCATATTTGTGAAAGCTAAAATTTCCATACATTCTTAACCTTTTCTTTTAAAAATGTTTCTTATTTTCTTAATCATATACAATTAAATATATATATATATATATATTTAGATGTAGGCTAAGTATATATTACGTATAGTATGGTGTTGGTAGAAATAATATTATCGATTAGTTACTAACGTACTGAAACCATTTTAATATATTCATACATCAAGTCATTCTATCTAAGGCTGTCACTTTTGATAGATTTTATCAATTCCTAACAAATAACAAAAATAATATAGTTAAATGTTGTCAATGTTGGCCGCATAGAAATATGTTTGAGTTTTCTAAACTCTATTTCCAACCAAAATCAGGGTATACACTTATTTTTAATTTTAAATGATTGAGGAAAATAACTTTATTTTAGGGTAAAGATAGAAAAAGGAGAGAAATTAGCTCTATTCAAATGAATACATAGCCAAAATTACTCTAATGTCTATATATATAATTGAAATGTGTTATATGGAGACCAATATGTTAAACCGCTCAAAAATAAAAAGTGAAATAACACTTTCTGTGTTTCGTACTGGGTTAAGTAAAATATCTAATTATATTAAAAGTTAACTATACCTATTCAATTTACATATTCAAATAGGAATGATCTCTTCACATGGCTTATCATCTGGTTCTCTGTAAAGAAAACATGGTGTTATATATATATATATAGTGTGTATGTGAGATATATATATATAGAGAGAGAGAGAGAGAGAAAGAAAGAGAGAGAGAAAGAAAGAGAGAGAGAAAGAGAGAGAGAGAACATTCTAGCTCTCATCTGTCTCGAGATGCTAGCAACCGTGTTCTCACAGCGTCAGATGGGCCCTAAGGGATCTGTTATGCTGGCCGCAACTCTCCAATCGTTTGTTTTCATTCACCCACCCAGTCCTCCCTCCTTTCACCCTTAGACTCACAGTCAGTCTTATTAGCTAGCCTGCAGGTCTGCGGGCGGTCTCTCTGCAGTATGCCAGGGGTTTATCCCGGAACCCTGTTCAGAGGGTAGGCGTACCACATGTGGAAAGTTCGAGGGTAAAAGTCACGGGGGAAAATAAAACTGGATGTTGATGCATGGTGATCTTAATTACACTTTCATATTTTTGCAGGAATATATGTAATAGTGTTGCTTATAAATTGATATCCAAGTAAACCAAGCCCGAAAAAAAAATTTAGGATAATATTGACATTCGAGTGGCACAATCAAACCATACATAATATTAACATTAAAAAAAAATTTACTAGAGTTAGAGGCGATTTCTTAAAAAAAAAGTAGTTTTTTCTTTACTCCTAATTAAATTTCACTTTAAAATCAATTTAATCCACACTAATGTTTTTAAATGAGCTTCTTTAATTTTGCTTGAATCTTAAAATTGTAAAGAAGTATCGAAATTGCTACGTTTCTTGCTGCTAGTGACAACCATTGTCCTTCTTTCAGCCTTGCGGCTCATCATGACATTATATTCAAATCCTATGGTAAGATTTATCAGCTACCATGTTGGGGGAGGGGGTTTAAGGGATGGTGACGTAGATCCCTATAATGCTGAGACCCAAACCATGAGTGTGTGAAAATATTGGAAGTAATAATACTCACTTCAATCGCCGCATGGTATAGGGTGCTACTCTCGCAATAGACTAGACTGCCAATGATGGGGAGATTATGGTTCGATCCGAGTCGGGTGTACTGAGTGTGGTTTTTCCTAAATCTTTTCCCACTCTCTTTTTCTTTAAACACGCAAATGCAGTTACATTCCCTCTAAACTCAACATTCCTCATTCATAAACCATAAGTTTAATTAGTACAAAACCCGGATAGTAAGATACGCCATAAACCATAAGTTTAATTAGTACAAAACCCGGATAGTAAGATACGCTGTCGGTGCTTAAAAACACCGGCAATAATAACAATTTTTACTTGTACCGAAGTTTCTGTAACCGAATAACAGTTTACCACCATTTGTTTTGTGAAATACTGTCCTCTTAACAACACTGTTGAGCAGATTGCATACCGAGGCAATGATAGGGCGTTTGCACCGTGTGTGAATAAACCACGAGCGCTAACAATGCTGTATTATTGTGACAGTGTACAAAGTGCATTTTCGAATCACTCCGTTTATATAACTTATCTGATGATGGTATTTTACCTACACCCAGCTGCAGCGGCTAGATATTATCATTTTATCCTGTATTAGTGGGCACGTGAATCAAATGTCAGGCTCATCTAGTCTGGTTTATTGATTATGAGGAGGTCAGCGTTCAAATCCCGACTATATAAATACTCAGGGTGTCGTTTTCCTAAATTGTTTCCCACTAAACCTTCAGGCAAACGTGGTTGTATTTCATTTATATTCTAACTTCCTCATCTCTATCTCATTAGAGTAATTAATATGCGTATAGCCCGGATGGCTACTATGGCCCGTATACAATGATAATTAAGCAATTACCTTCATCAGTACCAGCCAGATTCAAACTTAAATCCCTTTGAATATTTGTCGGCCACTCTTACTACTTAGTCAATAGAATGAGTTACAAAATTTCTGCAGAGGGATGCTTCTCGAATTGCATGAACACATGTTGTTAATGTTAATATTTAAATTTAATAAAACATAAAACCAAATATTAGTAATTAAATAAACTTTCAATTTCTAATCCACTGAATTAAAAAAAAATAGATCATTTAAATGTGTGCACAGTGTATTTATGTAATTAAAATGATTAAATCTAAAAAGTTAGATTTATTTTATAAGTGCATTAAATTTTAGCCTAATCATTTAATTGAGTCCACACATTATAGCAAGATAAAAACACTGTTTAACATTAATATTGTTGAACTGTTACGTATACCCTTGTAATAATTGGATATAACTATGTTATTTTGAGTGTTATTTCTATTATTATTTTGACTTAAACAAATCTATTGCCCACACATACAAATTTAACCAAAATCATTGAGAATAATTTAAAAAAACTGTTATCAAAGATGCCCTTAAACGTGTATATTTTATCACAAAGAGATTGTAAGTCTTGAGTGGGATGGTTTGGTTGGAATAAAATAAATATTAGCCTTTCTGAAGATTATAGATCCTGTCAGAAAGTTTAAGTTATCAGAAAGCTACTCCTAGCATGAAAAGCTTTTCTTTATTTTGGGTCGTATCTTCAAGAAAAACAATACTCATAGATTACCTCTAAGACTTTGCGGAGAGGAAAGATACGTTGTAAAAGAGGAAGGGAGGGTAAATGGGGGGGGGATGAAATGTTGGAGGGAAAATTGGAGGATAGAAGGCGAGCATGAGAAAGATTACAAAGCTAAGTCACTCTGCGATGCAGCTAAAGAATCGTTATTTCAAAGGTATCTGATATTTAGAGCACGCTAAACTCCTTTGCGTTGATACTTTTATTACTACTATTATCATCAGCAGCAGTAGGGATGTGCGAAGCTTCGAAACTTAGACATGGCTTTGAAACAAATGTCAGCTTTGACTTCCCTTCTAAAAAATGCCAGTTTTGGCAATTATGAAGCTTTGACAACAGAAATATTGAAAGCAAAAAAAAAAAAACTCAATCTATGGTCAATTAATCCCACTTTGATTTGTAATCTACAATAAAAATTAGTATTTTACCAGAGGCACGTAAGGAAATGGGTTTAGAAGTGAACGCTGAAAAGACTAAGTGTATGATCACCCAGAGAACACCGATTGTGGACAATAATTTATAAATTACTGTAAACAACATAACATTTGACAGGGATAATGAAATTAAATATTTAGTAACAATTTTAACTAGCAATAACAATATAAGATTGTAAATTAGGAAAATAATACATGATGGAAACACATGCTGTTATAAAAATTAGGTTGTTGACATGTCACCTATTTTAAAGGAATATAAAACTTAGAATATACAAAACAATAGTTACACCGGTGGTTTTCTATGTTATCTTACTTTACATGACGTGAATAAATCTAGGGTATTCGAAAACAAACATCATAAATGATTTGGCCTTCTTGAACTTATTTAGTTACAAAAGTTGGTAAAAAGTCCTTTAAATTTTAATTTGTATCATCTTGGAGGGCTATAGGAAATGTATAGTTGCCTCCTTCCATAGATTTTCCTTAAGGGTTCCACCTCTGTAAGAGATAAATTGCCACGCAGATGTCCGATTCTATTGCAATATTTAATTCTACGATGCGTTATTTCAAAATATGGTTCACGCAAAAATAAAGTCGAAAGATTTCAATACGCCTTATTTTACTAAGCAACCATACATTTTGAGCGTTATTAATGGAAATTTTTTTTTTTGGGAAAACGTGATACGACTTTTTAAGAATATTTGCGGAGCTATGAAACTAGATTTATTGAAAAAATGAGAAAGAAAATTTTAAGATATTTGAGAATCATCCGTAAGCTTTCTTTTATAATTAGATGTAAAAATATTTATTTTAATTAAAAAATGACACCTGAACACGGAAATCGAACCCGGGAGCTTTGGCTTAGTACTACACTGAACTATCCAGGAGTAGTCTCGTGCACAGGGTCATTCTTCACTCATATTTTAAGGCAGAGTCTGTGATGGACGTGTGGAAATCGTCAGATACAAATGTGTGATAAATTAAGATCGCGAGCTATCAGATAACGAAGCCATCTTAGACTCGGGAGGACTTTTTATGATATTTAAATGTAGCTCTAACCGTAATCACCAAACAAATGTAATAGCTTGGTTATTTTATCCATTGAGATAAGAGGTTTCATAGTTTTCTTTCCCCTCTTTCTTATTGGCATGACAAAGGGTTGTTGTAGGGGAAGGTCGAAAGGAAACATAAGCTTAGAAAGAATACAGAAGTAGTTCCTATAAGACTACACAGACTATTTTATTTTAAGTCTTATGGCCTGATAATGATTGATATGTTTACTTTCTCGCTGACTGAGGTGGTTGCCTTAATATATACGAAAATATAACTACTTTTACAATTTTTACAGTATTTTGGATAATGTTATGAATTTTACCAAAATATAATAATAATAAAGTGTATTTATAGGTTTTGTAATTATATACATTACTACAGTATATGCTGTGTTCTTAATATTTTGTTTGCTAGTTTCTGTAAAGAGAAAAGTAGATCTTGGAAGATGGATAACTGATATTCTTGTACCATTAACAATAAACGTAAATAGCAATAGAGCCCGTTTAGTATAATTTATTTAAATTAGGTAGTTTTACTAATATTGTCATCAAGAGTTGGCAACTATATAATTTGTTGGTACGATATTGAAATTAAAACACATTAGTAACCTAAAGTAGCCAATATTTTAAGTACTAAAATATTTTGAATGAGTCATTTATAATATCATTATCGTATTTCTGTAAATTAGTCAATTTATTCCAAACGCTTTACTTTTTGGGGTGCATTTTCGAGCAAAGAGAAAACAGCTGATCAACCTCTTAGCTTCTGAAGAGAAAGTTTAAATATTTGGGAGAAAAAATCAGAAAAGAGGCTCTATAAAAATTGTATGGAAGCAATTATGATTTAAAAAATGGCTTTATCTTAACTGAAAATGACAGACTACTGGAATTAAAAATGTGACATGAACATAATATCAGTATTTAAAAGTGTTAAACTCTAATTATTTTTGGTGATGTAACCATTAAATTATATGACACAGTAGCATATAATTTTTAATATAGGGTAGTGTATTATAGTTTGGAACAACATTTTCAAAAATATGTTTTAATTAAACTAACGATAAGTTCTCAGAAAAACAAACGTATATTGTTAGCCACAATAAATACTCTTCATATATAAATATTAAACAAAATTATTGAAATGATTTTTAAAGGATCTCATATTTTCGAAAATGCAAAATATAAATCATTTAAAATAATCTCCATATCCAAATTTTCAATAAATCATTCAGATATTTTAAAAAGATTTCAAATTTTTAAAAAATAAATTATTATTAAACTACTATTCAATTAAATTGGAAAAAATATATAAAATTATTTATGTTGTAAAAAACCTATCAAATACCAATTTTGAACCAAATCGTTGGAGCCTATTTAAAATAGTTAAAAATTTAAAAAATCAATCACCAGCGAATTGCCCTTATTCAAAATTTGACCCTAAAAAAGTATACATTTTATTTACTATGTTAAATACTTCCTAGATATTAATTTTAAACAAAACTACTTCAGCCACTTTTAAAAAAAATCGAATTTTTAAGAATTTTGTATCATCAAACTACCTCTAAACAGATTTTCCAACCAAAAAAGTACATCATGTCATACTCTCTTTATATCCATTTTAAACCAAATTATTAGAGCCATTTTCAACAAATTTATAATTTCTAAAATTTACTTATAAGTAAATTAGGCCCAAATAATTTAAGGCCTAGGGCACAGACAAGGATTTCCTTGTCTGTGGCCTAGGGTCAAAATAAGGTAAACCATATAACCTCTAAATTTCAAGTTTGAACAATATATATCAAACCGTTTCATATACGTGGCCAGGGACAGACAGACATGTAGCAAGAGAATAATTGTAAAATCAACTTTTTTGGGTTCAGGGGCACATAAGTCATAGAGTTTCATTATAATATTGAGTTCGTAAAATTTACGCTTGCCATACTTTCTCTTTATATGAAAAAGTAAAAAATAGTTGTTTTTTTTATAGTTTATCTAATGGTGAAGGTTAACTATTTGACATACAATTGATCCTCTTCAATAAGATTTATAAGCAAATCCAAAAATCAACAGCGTATCCGTCTTAAACTTAAAACTTTATCCAGGTTTATTTTGGTTGTATCATCCTTACAAGAAAAACTTATTCGTAAGCATAAACATTATGTTAATGTTTGTAAAGTCAGATAATCCATATCTAATACACAGGGTTTGTACTCCCTAGATAGCAATATTGGTCTATTGATGTAGTTGATAAAACTAAAATACTCGTTAATAGATCAAATTTGATCATATTTTTTATTCTTGAAAAGTGAATTTGTTAATAAATAAATGGTATGGCGCACCGCACAGACTTTCTCTCTCTTTCTATAAACTCGTAAGATTTCTGAACGGAATAATGTACATTGTATCATCACCACTCCACATAAGAGCACGCATAAAATAATATACAATGATATATAATCAATGAGAAAAGAGGCGCATCTTTGTCCACCTAAGAGCATTTCAAACAGTTTAATGTCTTCCACAAGGGTCAACACTTCGTATTAAAATTTCGATTTCTGGTTAAAATTTTAACATTTTATAAGGTGTTGCAGATCTTCAAGTCATCGCATTGATATTTAATTATTCATTTATACATTTTGACCAATAAAAAATGTTAATATTGACTATTGAGTCTAAAATGGAGATAGATCATTGCTATGCAAACATTTCTCCTAAGAG
>CABFWB010000074.1:120879-142369 GCA_902151455.1 Timema bartmani | reverse complement strand
CCTCGGGGCAACCCTATGAAAACCCTAGATATCAAGTTTCAGCTCAATCGGTAAAATAGTTTAGGCTCTAGTTGGAGGTACAGACAGACAGACAGACAGACAGACGGAAATTCAAAAACCACTTTTTCGGATTCAGGAAGTCATGAAACGTCAAAATTCATCAAAATCTCGAGTTCGATTTTTTTGACGATCACCATACTTTCTCTACCTGTAAGATAGAGAGAAAGTAAAAAGTGAATTTGTTAATAATAATAATAATAATAATAATAATAATAATTTGATCTGCTTCGTTAGTAGCCACATGGTCTAGGTCGTCACTATCGTGTTTGACTATACTGGTGATGACAAGGAGATTGGAGTTCGAATCTTGGATCAGGTATGCTGAGGGTGATTTTTCAAAAATTGTTTTCCACTCTCTCTCTCTCTCTCTCTCTCTATCTATCTATCACCACGCAAATGTGAATACTCTTCCTCTGAATTCAACCTTCCTCATCCCTAACCATCTAGTCTAATTAGTACATAAAATAAACACCGTGTAAGATTGTCACGTTTGTCACGAATAAACATACTGATTATTTTTTTTTTATATTGGAGCTCCATTAATTATTTAGGAGCTTACAGCCCAAACGGGTAGTAAGATGCGGTGATAAGTATTATATTATTATAATTATTTAGGTAAAATTACACATTTAGTTATTTCAAGTCCTTTCTTGTAAGAACAGCACTTGAGTTGTTCTAGAGGCGCTTGTAAAAAAAAAAGATGTAGTATTTTATAGACGTAAGTTGGAAGAAGAAATGGTGAGATGGTCCGGGCTAAGCGATCTTGGTAAAATCCTTCAGCGTAGCCTTTTGAGTTTACCTCGACTATCGTGTTTCCCGGCGGGCAACTTGGTGAACTCCCGCGTAAACCGCTAGGAAACGATACTTTATAAGGCGGCCGCGCTTAAATGTCGTTGAACATGAGCTAATTGCGATGGTGACGGCTTAGGCCGTGTGGCTACCGAAGATAGTAGACATATATTGGTGAGAGGAACTTTGTCCCGTATAGTTGGCATACCAACAGGTTGAGGCATCTATTTTTACATCACGTGACTTTGTTTGCGTAACAAGATTGGATAGTCACGTTGAAATCCATAAAGATTAGATATGTAACTTAAATTAGACAAATTCAACGACTTGCGTACTTGGTAGTGATCAAACTACAGACCCTAGACTAATTATCCCGCATTGGGTCATTTGAAGGTATTAATTCTGTACCTTAACCGGTCTAGTTAGGCCTATATTTCCATAAATATAATTTTTATATTAAGCCCAACCCACGTGTCGAGTATTTGTTATTTCCGTGATACAAGCTAACGCACAATCGGGGGCCTCTCATTTCACCTCAATTCAACAAGATCACATAAATACCTCCAGAACCATCAACTGATGGTGTTAGAAGAAATTACTAGTGTCCCCCAACTCACCCAACCCCGTGCGACCACACGCCTTCTTTTATTTAATTACCCTATTTTTAGAATATATTACTAAACAAAGGTTTAACTCTTCCTTGGGCCCATTGAATATATACTATGTACAATCCCATTGCGACTAAATATATATTTGTTACTCAACTCTAAATTTAAACTACTAATATAGTTTTATTTCAAGACATATCAATCTTGACCCACAGTTAAAATAAAATCGGTAACATTTTCAAATATTATGTTAGAGACTTGTGTGGGTATTAAACCGATTAATTTAACGTCACACTAATTTACCAAAATCCACATGCTCTATGTGAGAGTACGTTGCCAACTTTTTCGAAAATTACTGCCCATAAATTTATAAAACCATAGCTAAAAACTTTTGGTTCCAAGAAAATTAGATCGTTTCAATGCAAGGGCTGTGCGACGATTTAATAATATTTACTGGGTTAGTAATAGTGGTTATTTGTTTGATTTTAAAATGCAAAGTTGTAAATAAATCTTTTATAAATATGTTTAAAAAAAATTGCGCGTAGTTTATACGTAGTCACTATGAAGGATTAACTAATAAGATATTTTATATCAACTTAATGGTAGTATGAAATTATCATAAGACAAGACCAAATGGTTTATATGCATATTATCTTCAGTTGGATGCTATTTAAATTCATCAAAATAGGTTATATTTATCATCTGGCTATTTTGGAATATATACCTTATGTAACAATGGTACCCAAATATATTATAAGATCCAATTTTTCACCTTGCAATAATATAAGGAGAAGACTGTACCTTCTTATCAAAATGTAATCTACTATAGTTAAAATAGTTGCTTTTATATGAGATATAACAATGAATATAAGGTAATAGGTAAATATTGGGTTTTATATGAAACACAATCAATAATATATATTAACATTTTAAATTAGAAAACAGCTGGTCATATAAATAGCCATGTTTAATTTGGGTTATTAATGTATTCAATAAAATGGTTTTAAACATATTAGTTTGTTCATAAGAATTTGTTTGAGTTTCCAAGGGATTAATGTATTTTATATGAAAATTTAAATAGATTGATATTTACCTAATTTGATTAATCATAGGTCATAACTTAATATTTAGCATTTCCCAAGTTTCCTGCATTTATCATTGACTAAAAATTGTATATGTTGATTTTCTTAGGGCTACAGAATTATACAAAGATGGAAATTAACTTTGGTTAAGGGTATAGCTGTTACAGTGTGTATATATATATTTCAATAAAATCTAATATAGTTTAAAAAATACACCTGAACACAGGAATCAGTTTAATTTAATTGTAAAAATATATAATTATTCATTTATAATAGAGTTTTAAGTAAATATGTCTAGTTTAAAATGATATTTTTTTAAACTGGCTTTACGTTTACACACAAAAAAAAAGTATCATTAATATTTAATATTATAAATTTATAATGCTTTTATTTGATATATTTTAAAGGTTTTTGAGTCTTTAACTCGAATCCTTGTCAAAGTATTAGTTTTTTGATGACACCATATGATAATTCCTAAAAATTAATAGAGACAATAAAGATATATTCTAATGTTATTTGACAGACTCGATATTTTAGGTTTTATTTGGATCGTGTTCCATTAGTATTTTTAATCATGAAAACATATTTTTGCACTATTTAATCTCATCATTGCATTCCTCACGCATATTTATAATTCCTTGTCATAATCTTACTGTACCTTAGTTGTAATCTCTAACCTGGTTTTATTAATTTATCTTCTTTTTCTTTTTGCCATGTAGATTTTTAAAAAATTGAGAAAAGAGCAAGTCATACAGAGTAGGGGTGTTCTAATTTGAAATGGCTACGATATAACAGAACCTTTTTAAGTTAATTTAATGCCTTTGCTTCTTCCTCCTTAGGGATTTTTTTTTTGTTGGAGGAAGGAAGATGAAAAGAGGACGCTTATTCAGAAAAATAGAGGGGGCTATGTATGAAAATGTGAGGAAAGCTAGCAACAATAAAAACAAGAGAAAAAGGTGAAGGAAGAGGAGAGGGGGGGAGCAAAAAAAGAAACAAACTGGTTATAAAATTGTGCGTGAAGTTTTGCACTCGAAATTGTTATTATCATTTCTTAAATTATGTACTTCAGCATATTTGCTTTTTAGATTGACTCATTATTTTCACTTTTTCAAGTTCAAACAGTAAAAATAAAACGCTAATTTAAAAAAAAATCTTTTTCGTTACCTTAAAATATATTTATTTAATTTTCAACTTAGGCACTTTTTGCATTAAATGATCTATTCATTAATTATTTAATAAATATAAGATGAGAGAGCTACAATTTAGAGGAAATATTCTGGTAATTGCCTAGAGGGAGAGTGGAAAACCCATATTGGGGAGAAAAATATCCTTAACACACCCAGCCGGTATTTAAACTCTAACGTCACCCTAAAAGAAAGACCAGATATTCCTAACATTTAATCCGCGTGCCCATCGATATGTGTCTTTATTAGTTTCATCCTAAAATATATATTTGAGATTATAAAACATTGAGAATCAATGATGCGTGAAGAATTTGTCAGGTTCCTTTAGTGTAATAAAGAACACAAGCTTTCTGGAATACCTGTATAAATTTAGCTGACTAATAACTCTTGAAGTAATGTTAATACTTTCCAATCAAACTATGCTCATATAAGGATCTGAATTGCCAGAATAGCCAACATCCCTAGACAAAAATTGTTTTGATGTCATCAGGTAACTTAATTAGTTAAGGTGCTGTTTGTTGTTTAGACAAAACGATAATTTTTGTATATCAATGAACGCAATTCAGAAGAAGATTCGTTTTTCACACTTAATTAGAAATAACATAATTTTCAAATTATTTGAAAAGTTACAGCACACATCATTATATTTTACTTTTTATATAGTGACGTTGAACGTATTTTACATTACTAATTATTCAATAGTACCGAGAATTTTATATTTTATTATGAAACGCGGTTCACTTGATTGTTATAGTATTTTTGGTTTTAGCTTATAACATTTAAAATACGTCCGCGTGTTCCATTTTCCCTACCTAATTATGCATGGTAAATATATGGCGCGTTTATTCGTAGTCTTGTATCTATTAAGTGTATTTAGAGCTTAATAACAACCTAATTTAAAAGTTACGAAGTGTTTTTTTATCCTCCTTGTAGGCTAGTAAGGTCTTGAAGTAAACATTAATTTTATTGGCCTCTTTTTCTTATTCTTTTTTACTATTATCTTTGAGAATGCGCTCTACGCTGGGCAGTGACGATTTATCTTTTTGACATTGATTGTCCTTGCATGCAAATGTGAAGCTACGTCCACTCCACTTTATTATGTAAAACCTATAAAGGACTTTTTAAAGATAAGCCTATTAACAAAACTTACTTCTTTATAGGTCAGATTTAGTAAAGTTTATTTATTTATATAGATGTACCCTATTTTTATATTATATGAAAATAGGTATTGATTTGTGAAGCTGTGATCCTCCTTATGTGAGAGATTTGTTAAAAACCATTTGCTTTGGTGGAAGAAATCCAAATTTCCTCTGAAACGTCGTTAAAAATAAGATAATTTTCCCTTTTGATTCTTTTGTTTTTAAATTACAAAACTTAAAATATAAGGTTTTATATTCTATAAGGACATAGAAATACCTTTTATCCTCATTTTGGTGGGAATAATATTCTTAAATAACAAAAAGTATTAAATAATGCAGGATATTTATGTACTGTAAGTCTACAATGCGTCTAAGCGCTTCGGTAGAGGCCTCCTTTATCGTGAGTGCCTCTTTGGAACAATCTCTCATTGCATTTTATAAACCATTTTAATTTTAAATCGATCCACCCTATCTTGGTTGACATTAACCACTTTTTCAGTTAGTGAAATTTTGGTGGCGTTCAATTAAACAAAGATATTGTTTTACAGAAACTAGTTAATGACCAAAGATAGACTATTATTTAACGAATCTCGTTCTCCATTAATTAGACGCCAAACCACAGTGTTCATTAACAAAACAAAATTCAAGTAACAAAACAAGTAGCATTGAAGGGTCGTTATTGATCATAATCTTGTTTATATTTTCACCAAGCGCTCACTTGGATAATAGTTTCTGATGCGGCGCGGGGTATTACCCATCAAAGCTTGTTACTACTGTAATGCGGAGTTCATTAAAAAGTCGTCATTGAAATGGCGTCCCTCTTGATTAGAAATAGGGTTCGCATTGGGTGATGAAACGATGACGACCTAATAGCTTATTCTATGGTGTAATTAGCTGTCATGCTATTTTTTTTTTATGAGCGAATTGGGGGTAATGCATAGTGGGGGAAAGAGGGAATGGCGGTAAAATGTGAATATTAATAACAAAGGAAAAATCTAGTTTATATTTATAGAATTCTAAGGTGGGTCATGTTTAATAGTTTTGACATTCAAGTTAATTTTTAGTAAAAGATGTATATAATTTAATTAGACTTAGCAGGTTTACATTATTCCTTCTCTACGCTAATGCAATGCACTTTCTAAGGAAAAAATTATTCATTAATGAAAGTAATTAAAAGATCTAGTGTTGAAAGGAAGTTTTATAGGCCTACATTGTTTGATAAAAATACTTGAACAGATATTTTAATTTAAAGAGTCAAATAATCTAGTCTTGTATTAAAATACTTCCTACATTTAATTTATAAGTAAGTTTATAAAAATAAATTTGAAGAAAGGAATTGTTTATTTATATATTGCCTGGCCGTATTTCTTAAAATCACATTTCTGGAATGGATAAGCTCTTTATTATTCAGATAACTTCTTTTAAAATACATTATGTATAAAATTGGATTTATTACCTCAAATTGATTTCAGCATTTTAATCCAAAAGTCTTGATCTATAGCCCACATGGGTTTTAAGTGTTAACGTTTCACTTAAAAATCATTGCAAAAAAAATATGTTCACACAACAAAAGTGTATTTATTTTGTAATTTATAACAAAAATTTAAATTTTTAAAGATTCTCTTCGATAGTATTTAAGAATTCAATTCACCTCTTTTGGTAAGTCACATCATTATTTTCAAGGATATTATAGTAGATCAAATTGAGGTTATTTAAATTTATTGAAGTTATGCAATTTTTGTAAAGATATGCATAGTAGGTTGGTTTGAAAATTTAATCAAATTATACTATCAAATTCTTTAGCAAAATATTTAACCTTTTGAACACAATTAATGCCCAAAGACTGAAGAAAAACTATACTAAACCAATAATCCAATGACCAACTGTTTTTAAATGCTATGATTTATTTTTAATGTTTTATTTTATTCATGGCTTGACATTTATTGCTGTCACGGTAGTGGTTTTTACTTTCTCGCTATCTTGCAGGTAGAGAAAGTATTGTGATCGTAAAAAAAATCAAACTTGAGATTTTAGATGAATCTCGAGGTTTCATAACCCCCCCGAATCCGAAAAAGTGGTTTTTGAATTTCTTTCTGTCTGTCTGTCTTATCTCCAACTAGAGCCTAAACTATTTTACCAATTGGGCTAAAACTTGGTATCGAGGGTTTTCATAGGGTTTCCCCGAGGCATTTTTGGAATTAGATATCTAACCCTAAAATTAAGGGTAGTTTACTGAAGGGTGAAACGAGAAAAAGTCGATTTTCTCAAAATCGGCTCCAACAATTTTGATTAAATTTCATTTATAAACCTTTATAAATATTCCAAACTAAATGGCTACTTTCAATATTTCGGAAAAATGACCTTAAGGGCTTCGGTCTGATGCATAAATTATAACTTTTTAACATATCTCCGAAACTATTTGAGATATGAAATTACTTATAATTACAAATATGTAGATCTATTTATAATACAGATATTTTATTCGAAGCATATTTTTATAAAACCAATAACTTTCAAACTATACGCAAATATTTATATTTTTTAACTTTTCAAACACAAAAGGTAAAGTATTGCGACCGTAAGAAAAAAAAGTAACCTGAAGTGTTGATGGATGTCGACGTCTCATGACCCCCCGAACCCTAAAAAGTGGTATTAGCAATGCCGTCTGTCTGTGTGTATATTTAAACTTAAAATTAAGAGTAGTTTAGTAAAGGGTGAAAAGAGAAAAAATCTATTTTCTCAAAATCACCTCTAACGATTTTGATTAAAATTCGTATCCAGGCATTGATTAAGACTATAAATAAACTGGCTATTTTCATCACCTCATGGAACTGACTGCTAGGGTACTTTACAGAAGCTGAAATTTCCGTATCTCTGCAACTATTTGAGATACTAAATAACTAATCATTGCAAAATTGTACCACTATTAAAAATAAAAAACTTTTATATGAAATTTATTTTTATAAAACCAGCAGTTTCTGAGATATTGGCAAATATATTCATACAATTTTGTGATCTTTAGTTGTAAAGAGATACTGCTTAAGTTTTAACGCAATAATTCTCCAATGCCATTGAGTAATTCACTATAAGTAAATATCTCAAAAAGTTTGTTATTTTTCCTTAAACCTTTTTGTATAAATGTTTGTACAACAATGATCCATCTCCATTTTAGTCTCAATCGTCAATATTTACATTTTTTATTGGTCAAAATTTATAAATGAGGAATTTAATGGCAATGCGATGACATGACGATGTACAACGCCTAATAAAATGTCAAAAATTTTAACCGGAACTCAAAACTTTAATACGAAGTGTTGATCCTTGTGGACCCAATATTGGTTTGTTTTACTGTTCCAGATATACAAATGAGGACATCAATTCTTTAAAAATAAAGTTATAAAATTTAAAACCGGGATTCTAAGAATTTGTTTACATAAATATAGAGCAATTTATGGTTTGGTTTGGTAGTGTATATTATTTCGTTCCACATATATTACGAGTTTTGAATAAATATCTCAAACAATAGAGCGAGAAAGTCCGTGTGGAATTCCGTACCATTTATTTTATTTTGGATATGAATGATAGTTTTGAACGGTTGTAATATACGCGTTTAGTTTTATCCTTAAGAAAAATCCATATATATTTATAATACCAAGATAGGTAGGCTACCTATTTTTTAAAGCATAAAGTGAAATAGATATATATATATATATAAACCTGTTCACTTCGTTCGTGTTCTGAGTCGTAGCTCATAATTTTCTCACTGTCCACTATTTTCTTTGATCCCTTCTTCCTTCTAAAAAAAAAAGCATTATTTCTCATATAAGGACTAAATAAAATAAACACCTATACTTCATCTTTGCATTTTCTCCCTTCGGGTCCTCGGCTGGAAACGTGATAGTGTTTGGAAGGGGAAAAAAGCTTTGGGGAATATTCTACAGTATCTTCCTCCTCACCACACATGCGGCTGCCCACGTCTTTATTTAGAGAAAATGTATATATTGGTTTCTACGGGATCTTGTATGAAGGAAATGGACGATTTTATCAGGTATTATATAATTTAGTTCTTTTCTCCGAGTATTTAAAGAGAGAAAGGTGTATTATTCACCTGTGTTTGGAGCTTAAACCACTGACTCCCGGTTCAATCAAGCGTGATAGTTACCTCATCTTTACGATAAGTGACGTTTCGGATGGGCTAAAATGACCTTTCTTATTGACACTGGACCACTGGTGGCTGAGTGGTCCAGGCTATGGTGTTCCTTGAGGTAAGCGAAGAAATATTTAAGGGGTACTTTTATGTATGTATGTATATATATATATATAAGTTTTATATATACTTCATATACTTTTATATGTTTTATATATACTTATATATAAGAATTATATATAAAAGTACCCCCTAAAGATGTATTCGCTTTCCTCAAGGAACACCACAGCCTTAGACCACTCAGCCACCTATATATATATATATATATATATATATAAAATTTCATGATAAACACTGAATAATCTCGATAAGTGTTAGGGCTAAGCAACAAGAGACCCTGACGTTAAGGACATGCGATTTTGGAGCTCCACTTTTAGTTTATATCTAGATTATAGAATATATCTAACCTTAACTATGCACAAACAAATTTGGAAGTACAAAGTTGAAGATAAATTATGTCTGGGGGTACGCGATCAAACAAGATTGAATGATCCTGCTGTAAGGCATTAAGACTCTCAATACAATTGGTCACTATTGAGAGGAAAGGCTAAGGATTGAATCCTGGCCAGGTTCACTATAGAGGATGTTTCCAAAGTGATTTTCAATCCTCTTAGCAAGTACCTTCTATAAAAAATACACTCGTTTTATCTCCCTAAACCTTTGATTAAAATCTTTTAAGTAGACTCAAATTTGAACGGATGTTATAAAATGGATACTAAATTATGTGCTCTCTTATTTTTACAGGAAAGGGAGATATTATCTACTGTGACCTACTGATAGTGATCACCGAATCATCTTGTAACTCACCTGCTCTCGAGCCCATGGGACGACTGTTATTTATCCCAACCTTGATAACAACTAGATTCTCCTACAGATGATTGATCATCTGAGAACGTGTATATTTGTGTAGGTAGGTTATATATATATATTTTTTTTTAACTCCTTTCTCTAAATTTTCTAACCTGCTTTGCCACTTTTTATCTTTAGACTGACTCTCATTAACTTTTGAAGGTTTTTAGAAGTGTTATCGAGTATCTAGCAAGGTCGGGGGGTAAGGAATGGATTTGCATGGTTTCCTTGTTACCCAACCTATACAAATACGTAAATTTGATTGCTAAATTATTATTACTCTTAGCACCGCGTCTTATTACCCGTTCGGGTTATACGCACTAACGCTAATGTGTGATGGTAGGGTGATTGTGAGATGAAATGGAGGACCTACAGTTTAACGTGGGATCAGAACAACGGTGGAGGCCTGGCATTCCTCACATTCACAAGTTGTGATTAATATACGTCTTGTCAGAGGTTAAGGAAGGGTTTGGCAACTTGCTAAAAAAAATTGGGCATCTAGACACTTAATATAGAGTGGTTATATTTCAGAAAAGCTATTTTTTCTAGCACTGCTTCTTACTACACTTTTAGGTTATACACCTATGTACTAATTACACTAATCTGTTAGGGATTATGGAAGTTTAATTTAGAGGAAGTGCACCCACATTTATGTGGAGGGAGGGTGTAGAACCATTGGGTAAAAACACTCTCAATGCACCTGACTGGAATCGAACCCCGATATCCCCATCCTCGGCAGTCTAATCTATTACGAGAATAGTGCTTTAGAACACGTGGCCACCAAAACGGGTGAAATATGTTACTGATCATGGTGGCTACAAACAGGGAAAACTCTCAAAAACCTGGAAAAGTCAGGGAATTCTTTGATGTCAGTTAAGGGAATTTGATCAAAAATAAAGAAAAATCCGGTAATTTAAATACTCGACTGAAACTGCACCTAAGCATTTAAGTAAATGTTAGAAATTTTGTTTTTCGTTTCTAACAAAATGCATTGCCTAGATATAGCAGTCTTAGTATGAGATGGTTTCACAGAATTTGTTTTATAACATATCTTCATAGGAAGGGACATAAATAATACCTAATTAAACAATAGAAAAAGAACAAGAACTTATAATAATGTTGATGTTTGAAGCTTAAGAATTTTTGAAAATTGGGATTAATGTAATAATAGAAAAAAAAATCCCATTTATCAAGAAAAACTGTAAAAAGGTTAGATTTGGAATTTATTTTAAATGTTGTATATAAAACCTAGAAAAGTCTGAGAATCGTAAAGTAAAAGTTTTGTACTTTGGTGGTGTACTTTTTCCTATTTGGAAGTTTTAGGGGAATTATTACACTACACCTTTGAATTTGTTAAAATGTAGCTCTTACATAGTACACATCTTTGTTGCTCTATATTATAAATGTGCTTAATATATTACTTACTTACTTTCATACTCTATGGCATTAGGAACTCGAAAGTTCATTGCCGCACTTACAAAAGTACCCCTATCTCAATCTAGTTATATCCAGTCCACCTCATTATACCCTATTTATTTCAGGTCCATTCTAATGCTATCCTCTCATCTGCATCTTGGTCTTCCCAATGGTCTCTTCCCGTTGGGTTTGCCAGTCAATACCCTGAACAAGGTTCTAGAATTTCTCAATCACACTGCATGTCCCGCCCACCGTAATTTACGAGACTTTATTGTCCTAACAATGTCTTGTGATGAGTACAGGGTATTCACCTCATCATTATGAAACCTCCTCTACTCCCCGGTAGCCTCATTCTTTTTAGGACCGAATATCTTCCTACGCACCTTGACATGAAAGTTAAGAAACCACGTTTATTCTGAGTTTATATTCCTTTACAGCAAGCGTGATGTCAACACTGTTACTGACCTAGTAATGGCATGCATTTCCCTGACTCTACTTTTTTCCTAATTTCCATTGGCGCTTTTATTACAACTATTTACAATCTTGGGGGTTGAAAGGAGTGTCCAATTTTTGGATTACCTCCTTCCCTGAGTGCGCTACTGGATAAAAATAAACCTAGTTTTTAAATACGGAACCTAGCTACATAAAGTAGGGGAAACCAAATGTACAAAATATGTATATGACAAAAAACAAATATAGAGGTGAAATAAAAAACTTAAAACTATATTTCATGATAAAACGAACCAACTTTTTAGTTTGCACAAAAGCAGTGGGCCGAAATATTCGTATAATTTCTGCGTATTTTATTTTAACGTCCAAACAATCACGCGGCTAGAACCAACTCAAACAGAAGTTGAATCTCTACCAAAAAAGTGTAGTTTCATTTTTGAGCTAAAATCTGTACGCAGTTATTCGATGGAGATTGGTGAAAAGGGGTAGGGAGGTTGGTAGACCTGTTCGTTTCCCATAAAAGTTTGGTTGCAACAAAAATATTTTTTATAGCCAAAATGGATAACATTTTACTATTTTATAAGTGTTTTTTTCATCATTTTGTTAGTATTTATAAAAAGCTGCAGTTGCAATGCCCATGAATTGACGTGTATACATATAAGATACCCACTTAGGTGGCCGCATGGTCTAAGGCGTCACTATCACAAGACTAGACTACCGATGGTGGGGAGATCAATCTCGGTCGGGTGTACTGAAGGTGGTTTTTCTTAAATGGGTTTCCACTCCATCCCTCTCCATGCAAATGCCAGTACACTTCCTCTAAATTCTATATTCCTCATCCCTAACTCATAACTATAATTAGTACATAGTTATACAAACCGAGCAGGTAGTAAGACGTGGCAATAAAAAAAAACGTTAATGTAGATCCAGTAACTTTTTAGTTAAAGTATATGTTTGTATTTTCTAAAAGTTTATTGGTATTAAAATACTTTAAAATCTACATAGCTGACCACCCTTTGGCTGACTTTTCCATTTTCCAAAATACTTTTTCTAATTTAAGTAATTAATCTCAAATAACAATCAAATATATATTTATAGAATATAGCATTTATTAATTATTATAATTTGTAGTAAAGATTTTTTTAGTACCATGTATTACTACCCATTAGGGCTATACGCTTAGTAAATAAATTAGCTAGATATTATTTATTATTATTTCTAGCACCGCGTCTTACTACCCGTTCGGGTTATACGCCTATATACTAATTACATTAAACGGTTAGGGATTATGAAGGTTTATTTGAGAGTAAGTACAGCCGCATTTTCGTGGAAGGAGAATGGAAATCCATTTAGGAAAACCCACCCTCAGTGCACCCGACTGGGATTAAACCCTTATCTCCCCGTCTTCAGCAGTCTAGTCCAATACGAGATTATCGCGTTAGCCCACGCGGACACCTAAGAGGGTAGCTAGATATTATTAAAGGGGCACAATTTTGGGGATAAGTGTAAACACACCCCAGGCACATAAGCCTCGTGGAAATAAGCTATTCTAATATAAGCATTTGCCTTGGGATCTTTTTCTTGTGTGGTTTTTATTTTATTTTTATAATAACGTTTAGCACCATGTTGCTGTTTTTTGACAAAAGTCTCACTACCCTTTTCGACTATACTAATAATGCTAATGTGTTAATGATGAGGAGGTTTGAATTTAGCGGAAATGTTTCTACATTTGCGTGGAGGGAAACTGGAAAACCATCCAGGATAATATAACCTCAGTATACCTGACCGGGATTTCAACCAAATCTCCCAGTCATTGGCATTACAATATATTGCGAGAATGACGCCTTAGATGATGTGATTCCATGTGTCATTATTATTATTGTATGTCAAAATCATAAACATTTGGGCTATCCTCATTTAGCTACATTGATGTGGTAGGGATGAGAAACGTAGGATTGAGAGGAACTTTATCCGCACTCGCGTGGAGGGAGGGTAGTAAACCATTCTGGGGAAAAACACCCTTTATAGACCCAGCCAGGACTTTAATATTAACTTCCCCGTCAGTGGCAAAACCTGGCTAGATTATCAGGACATTAATATCGTGTATCCACGCTGGTGGGCACATGGTCTAATTGTAAAGTTCGCTTGGACTGATTTGCCGGTGACGAGGAGACCAATCCCGGCCGGGTCCAGTGAGATTGAATTTTACTAAATGGTTTCCTACTATACCTTCTTCGTCCGTTCACAATAGCATAATTAATATAATATATGCGTAAAGCCCAAACGATTAGTGAGACACGATTGAAAAAAATATATGTGTGCCCCTGAAACAGGCTATATGTGTTTTGTTTTCTTAGCACCGCGTTTTACTACCATTAATTACGCTTCTGAATTAGGGATGAGAGAGGTTGAATTTATTGCATCTATTTGCATGGATTGAGGGTGGAAAGACATTTTGAAAAAAAATCTTCCTCTATATACCCTATTGAGATTCGAACCCCGATCTGTCTGTCATCGGCTTATTATATGTCTATTCAATTAAAATACACGATATAAGAACAAATTACAATATAACTAGCATTAGTAAAGGAGATAACTAAGATACAAGCTTTTAATCTTTGAACCGTTTCAATAAAACTATTTTTCAATATGTGTCATGGAATGTATTTTTTCATACTTTAAAAAACTAATAAACTATATACTATTCGTCAAACCTAATATACGCAATTTACATAATAGATGTCCAAATCTGAAGATCAATTTGCCATGAAAGAAATGAAAGCGCATAATATCAAGACTGGTGAGTGGAGAATCTGTTAGAACCCCAAGAGTCAAATTTTCGAACTGTCATCTATATCAGAGACGTGATATGTCATCGCAGGGAGATGTAGAGAGTGTACTGTAATGGGGTGTGAAGAAAGGTAGAGCCAAGAAGTTGAGTGAAGCCATGGAGAAAGGACCTCTCTCGTTCCCTCTAGTCCATTCCCTTTAGAATGTTCACGTCCAAAACCTTATTCCACTCTACAGTTATCTTGTCCCTTCCATCCAAGTTATTCTTCCCACTTCTCTTACCATCCCACGTCCCCCAATTCCACTTCTTGCTTTTTCGACTTCGGGTTACGTGATCTCTAGCTTCGAGAGAAACGGTGTCAACTGGATTGTTCTCGTTAAAATATCCGATCCTTTTTTTTTATAAATGTCATACAATTCATTAATAAACAGAAATATTTACAAATTAGTGCTAATAAATCTTTGAATAATTGTTTTTGGCAGCTAGGAAATTGTTCCCTTCCACTTAATATCCGAATAGCCTTCTAAAGCTAATAAATATATATTCTTTGTTCACACTATTGTATTTGTGATTAGTTAGATGAATAATGAAGGGGAGGAAACAATTGATTAGTAAAATCACGAGTCACCACTGGTATACCTTGATTTTGGTAGGAAGAACATTATCTGGTAGTTACTAAAGTTACTAAAACAATTTTAATATATTATATATCAAATTATATTATCTGCAGCTATCAATTTTGATATATATTATCAATACCTATAAAATAACACAAATAATATAGTAAACTATTATCACTGTTGGCCGCGAAGAAATATGTTTGCCATTAACGTGGTAGGGTACACTTTACATCCTAAATTGGTACTTCAAATAATTAATTTATTAGAATTTTAACCATTTAAATTAAGGTAAAGTATGTTTATTTTAAAAGAAGTAAATTAAATTTTTGATAATGTATAGTACATTTTACATCTTAAATACTTAAAAATTAATTTGTAAGAATTTTAGTCAATTAATAATATAATAATAATATTTATCACCGCGTCTTACTACCCGTTTGGGTTATACGCTTAAGCACTAATTACGCAAATGGATTAGGAATTAGGAAGGTTGAATTTAGAGGAAGTGAACCCGCATTTGCGTGGAGGGAGAGTGGAAAACCATTTAGGAAAAACCACCCCCAGTTCACCCGACCGAGATTCGAACCTCGATCTCCCCGTCCTCGGCGGTCGAGCTCAACACGACTAGCGCATTAGCCAACTACGCCACCGAGGCGGGTTTTAGTCAATTAAATTAAGGTAAATTTTAGCGTGGTTATTTTAAAAGTAGCAAATTAAATTTAGGATAATATACAGTACAGCTTACATCCTAAATACTTATAAATTAATTTGTAAGAATTTTAACTAATTAAATTTTAGTGTGCTTATTTAAGTATCCTCTTAGCTCCCTAGAAGAATCAGCAGAGCCTTAAGACTCACTCTCCTCAATGTATTTCCTTAGGCCAGACACTTTAAATCACTGATAGCGAGTACTTTTTTAACTATATTTTATTAGCACCGCGTTTTACTACATATTCAGGCTATACGCATACGCTGATAAGCTAGGAATGAGAAAGGTTTAATTTCAAAGTAGTGGACCTACATTTTCGTTGAGGAAGAGTGGAAAACTATTTTTGAAAACCACTCTCAATACACCCGACTGGGATTCGAACCCCAATCTCCCTGTCATCGGTACTCTAGTCTAACACGAGAGTGGCGTCTTAAACCACGAAATCAGGCTGCTTACTTTTTTAACAATCACTTTTTTATCACCGCGTTTAACTACCTATTAAGGCCATACGTATATATAATTAATATAATAGGGCAGGTATGAGGAGTGAAGCATTTTAGATGTAATCTACCCTCATTTTGCGTGAAAGGAGGATGGGAAACCACTTTAAAAGCCATCCTCAATAGACTCGACCAGGATTTTAACCCCATTCTCCCCGTCATCAGCAGGCCAGTCTAACATGAAAGTGACGCCTTAGACCATTCGTCCACTCAAGTTTGTGTGTGTGTGTGTGTGCGTGTGTGTGTGTGCGTGTGTGCAATTTAATTCTCGCCTTTAGTTTCAATTCACAGATACAGACTAGGATATTGATGTGATGGTATTTATATCCGAGCGGGTCAGATTTAATATTAAGGAATATACTAACGCAACCTCAGACCAAGAAAATATAGTGTTTAATATTCTTAATGGGACTGAAGCTCGGAATCACTGCCACGTCCATTTTCTACTCGTTTTTATCATTTCCCTCTGAATTCAACCCCTCCCCCCCTCCTCTACTGATGAATTAACTCTGAGCTTTGTCCATCCGCATCCCTCATAATTAAAGTAGTTCTTCGAGACGCACCATCCCTCCCATATATATATATATATATATATGGCAAACTTACTCAAATTTCAAGTCTCACTTTGTTTTCAAGAAATTGAAAGGACGACTAACTTACAACATGCCTTGAAACGTCATATATATAGATTTTTTTTTGAGGTACTTAACGTGCACTTTTTAAACCTATTGACTGTATCAACACACGCGAATTTCTATGAGTGAGGACGAAAGGACCTACCAATTTTGCTCGGAATGATATTTTCACATACCTTCCAGGGTTATTTTATATGCCACAACCAATATGGGACCGACGGCTTTACTTATCCTCTGAAGGAAGTTGTGATACAGATTTCTATCGCTCAAGAAAAATCCGTTGATACCGACTGGGTTCGAACCCACGAATATTGAGTTCTGGGGCGAGTACTTTACCCCCAAGACCACCAAGGTCAACTACGTCGTATAAAATTGATGGTATTCGCTTTAAAAGAATTGAGATTTTGTTTCTTATTAGTAGTCTAGTATTCTTAACATAGTATTCTTAACATTAAAGTTACCCGCCTCGGTGGCGTAGTTGGCTAACGCGCCAGTCGTGTTGAGTCAGACCACCGAGGACGGGGAGATCGAGGTTCGAATCTTGGTCGGCTGAACTGGGGTGGTTTTTCCTAAAATGGTTTTCCACTCTCCCTCCATTCAAATGCGGGTTCACTTCCTCTAAGTTCAACCTTCCCAATTTCTAATCCATTAGTGTAATTAGTACTTAAGCGTATAACCCGAACGGGTAGAAGACGCGATGCTAAATTTAAAAAAAAACATTACAGTTATTAACGACTTTATTTTATTTTATCCTTTTTTTTCTCCGCGTCTTACCACTATACTTCCGGGCTATATGCGTTTAGTCCCACTAATGGGGTATGGATGAACAAGTTAGCATACAGAGGAAATGTGTTCGCACTTGCGTGAAGAGAGAGTGAAAAACCGTTAAGGAGAAGCAAAACCCAATACCCTGACCTCCACGTCACCGGCCAACTTCTCTAAAAAAAAAGCTTGACATTCAGCCTACCAGTGTGGTTAAAGACATAAGGACCAGGGATGAGGAGGAAAGCTTAGAGATGTATTTATACTAGTGTGTAGAAACGACATTAATAAATCACGCTGGGACCACTCTAACCACCGGTGCACTAGTTAGAGAATCGAACTTCCGAACGCTACCAAGACGAGATCCTGAATAAGTCATTTGATAGATACAGTCTAATTTCCATAGGAAGACATAAAAGTTACTAGATCTACTTTCATGTATTCAAACATCAGTTCATGTGATTTGCAGATGTAACTATTGATATATTTTATAAATATCTATAAAATAACACTAATGTTATTTTAAAATGTTATCAATATTGACCACAAATAAGTTAAGTTTGTAATTTTTAATTGTTCTTATTAAAATTGGACTCCACGTTTTTTTTTTTTTTGTTTTGGTTTTTAGCACCGCGTCTTACTACCCGTTCGGATAATATTACACTAATATATTAGGAATTGGGAAGGTTGAATTTAGAGGAAGTGAACCCACAATTGCGTGGAGGCAGAGTGTAAAACCATTTAGGAAAAACCACCCCCAATTCACCCGACCGAGATTCGAACCTCGATCTCCTCGTCCTTGGTGGTCTGGCTCAACACGACAGGCACGTTAGCCAACTACGTCACCGAGGCGGGTGACTCCACGTATTGATGGATGATAAGGGTTCTCCTACCTTCCCGTGTGCCATTTGTTTGGAGTTGCACAATCGCATCATCATAATGTCGCTTTAATAATGTGTTTCTTTTAGATAGAATTTTGTAACGTGGTAGCCCTCTACCACAACCATTGGAGAAAATTAATACGTAAACGCATTTTTTTTTAAATTCACTGTGATTATTTGCATCTAAGGCAAACAAATATATTCTTAACTGCATTAATTTTTCACTAAATATAAAATTAAAACTAAATCATATTGATCTCTTCACCCATTTATGGCTTACTAATGGAGTAGAAATGAGGAAGGGTAGTTTTTAGAGGAAGTGTACCCGCATTTATTTGGAGTGAGTGCAAGGAACGATCTATAAAGCTCCAACTCATTACACCCTACCATGATTCCAACCCCCTACCTCCTTGTGGCTGACACACCATACAATATTAGACTGACACCTTTATCTGCATTATACCTTATCATTGTCTGCGTGATACCTTATAATTTCATTTTAATTGTATACACAACAACTTGATAACCGAGGTATTCGTCATCATGTCCGCTAAAATGTAATCTCCACCTTAATAAACCCTCTCTTTGTATATCATTGTATTGTCGTCTCCACCCCTTCCGACTCGGCCCGAGTATTAAATTAGCCGACCACAATGAACTGTACTGTGCTCATGGAGTGGAGCTCTAGAGACAATCAGAGATGAGGAATGCTTCGAGGAAGGTTCCTAGGTCCTTGTCTCGACCAAAGTGTACAGATTCGTGAGGAAGTGGCAACATGAGGGGGAAAATGAGACGTCGATTATTTCTTGTATAATCCAAGCTATCCAAGGAATAAAGATCAGTGACAGAGGGGCTACATGAGCGGGAGATGAGACTAAATTATTCCTTATGTAATCCAAGAAAATCCTAAGTGTACAGATCAGTGTGAAATGGGATAAATGAGGAGTAGATGATAAGTCAATTATTCCTTATGTAGTCCAAGATAATCCTAATTGTACGGATCTACGATAAATGGGCTAAATGAGAAGTAGATGGTATGTCAATTATTCCTTATTTAATCCAAGATAATCCAGGGTGTAGAGATAAGTGAGAAAGGGGCAGCGTGATGGAGTGATTAGACATCGATTATTCCTTGTATCCTCAATCCTTGTCCCGACCATAGGTGTATCAATATGTAATTTTAACCCGCCTCGATGGCGTAGTTGGCTAACGCGCTAGTCGTGTTGAGCTCGGCCGCCGAGGACGGGGAGATCGAGGTTCGAATCTCGGTCAGGTGAACTGGGGGTGGTTTTTCCTTAATGGTTTTCCACTCTCCCTCCACGCAAATGCGGGTTCACTTCCTCTAAATTCAACCCTCCCAATTCCTATTCCATTAGTGTAATTAGTACTTAGGCGTATAACCCGAACGGGTAGTAAGACGCAGTGCTAAATATTATTATTATTAATATGTAATTTTAGTTAAATCCTTAAGCTGTACCGAAAACTAAATTTAATTTTCGGTCATTTTGTGTCTATAAAATGGAATGTTTAGTATTAAATTCTTAAAATTTCAATTAAACTATTGTTTATATTTTATTTCTGTCTGTTCATTAATTTAGAATTGCCATTTTTAACATCGTAGATTGAGGATGTTAAGAGGAAAGAGAGAAGGTTATTTAAAGCACTGTGACTTAAGCTTTTTTTTTAAATATTAATTATAACATCTCTTTGCTCGACAATACCCAAGTAATATTAAAAACCAACCGTAATCAAGCAGAAAATGTGTTGTATTTTCTCTTCTGCTCAAAAGCCCTGGTGCTAGATCATTCCCTCGCTCTACCCTACCCCCACCCCTTAAGTAATCCACTTCGTTCCACTTTCCATTGCTCCTAACCCTTTTTGGAATACCTACCCAGACTCGACGCAATAATGAAAAAGAATTAGGGATGTAGAAGACTTGACATAATTATGTTGTGTTGTGTTTTTTTTTCCTCCTGTACCTAATCTAAATGGGGCTTGTTGCCTGTTGAAAACTTCTCAACGGAAATGCGGGTTCGTAAAAACCACATTAGTTTTAATTTCTCGTGGTAATGTACAATGTTCTGTTTAGTATCCTTTCTTCTTTCATTATTATTTTTTTCTTCTTTGTGGGAGGGATATAAAAAAAATGTAAACATAGTTAAAAAAAAATTGTAAAACAAACTATTTGGTTTGCTTAAAAATATGCCTTACATACACAAGTAGATGCCAAACATTCTTTTTCCCTTCTAGTAGGAAAGATAATGAATTCTTAAGTGTATAAAGTTCCTTCAATTAAGGGAAAAAAAACTTTTAAATTACACCTAATTCCCGACGTTTAATTGAATGTTATATTAGGTCCATAAGGCTCTAATTTATTTTGGGACGTTATTTTTTTTAATGAATCTTCTATAAAAAAAAACCTTATCCAACTGAAAAATACAGCGGTAATTACTGTAATTGATTATTATATGGTTGGGGTGTAGTTATTGCTGGACAACTAGTGTACTGTTTGCTCCAAGCCCTTACGAGCTATCCCCTAATACCATGGTTTTAAGCCTGTGGTTTACGTTCAAACGTCAGGATTGAGAATTGAACTTTTTTTTTTTAATCATTCGGATTGGACGCAAGTGGTAGTTGACGTCATTCACCAACCCATCGCGGGGTTTTTAGTTATTTTCATATTCTCAAATAGGGAAAGTACCTTTGGCAATTATTGTGAAAATTTTCTACCTCGCGATTACGTTTCATTCGCACCGGATTCTTTTTTTTTTTTTAAGGGTTTTATAATAAAGTTATATGGTCATTGTG
>CABFWB010000074.1:107417-118394 GCA_902151455.1 Timema bartmani | reverse complement strand
CTGAAACGATTTTGATTAAAATTCGTATCTAGGCGTTGATTAAGATTATAAATAAACTGGCTATTTTCATTTTCCTATGAAAATGATTTTTAGGGTACTTTACAGAAGCGTTAATTTCCGTATCTCCACAACTATTGGAGAAACTAAACAACTTATCATTGCAAAATTGTAGGACTATTAGAAATAAAAAACTTTTATTTGACATATATTTTTTTTAAATGCAACAGTTTTTTAGATATTTGCAAATATATTAATACAATATTGTGAGCTTTAGCTGTAAACATATACTACTTAAGTCTTAACGCAATAATTCTCCAATGCCATAGAGTAATTAAATATAAATAAATGTATCTAAAAAAGTATGTTATTTTTCCTTAAAACTCTTAGGAGAAATGTTTGCACAGCAATGATCTATCTCTATTTTAGACTCAATAGTCAATATTTACATTTTTTATTGGTCAAAATGTATAAATGAATAATTAAATATCAATGCGATGACTTGAAGATGTGCAACACCTTGACGATACTTGAGTTTATAGAAAGAGAGAGAAAGTCTGTGCGGTGCGCCGTACCATTTATTTTTATCATTATCTGCTGATATATATAGGCCTATGAATCAGTGGTTTAAAGGGTCCGGCGTAAAAAAAAGTTTGACCCCAGGGGGTGCCCGTAAGAACGTAATTTTTGAATGTGGGCTCATCCTAATTAGCATTATATATGCAAGTGTATCATACTATAAATTTTAATATCAATGTTGAATGTACGTACGTTTGCCAGATACATTTTAAATCACGTGCTTTAATAGTCCTCTGTTTAAGAAGGCACACGTTAAATATTTTTAATTTTAAACAAATAAATCTACCTTAATTTACCTACGCAGATATTGATTCTTGTAAAAGACCTGAACTAGTGGTTACATAGTCCGAGGCGTCAAACACAAGTTAAACTGGTTTCCTTATGGGGAGGTCTAGGTTTGAATCTGGGTCCAAATGCTCTTAGGGATAAATTTTTACGTATGATATATTTTGTGGATTTTTCCTTTCTTTATTTATGCCACCTTCTTCATACCTACCCACTAAGATTAAGTTTTTAATAGTCATTGTGTCAAAAAGTACTTTAAATAATATTGTAAAAGCTCCCAGTGCTATCCTACGACGACTCGGAAAAAAAAAAATTTGTGTTACAAGACGCTTCGTGATGAAAATGAGTTGTTTACCATAGCGTGTAGCAGATTTCAGGCGACGTCTGTCTGTCCGTCTGCCCTTAGCAATTTAAAATTTAAAGAGGAAAATAAGACCAGGGAAAAGAAATGTTTAATTACATTTTAGTCCTCATGCTGAAGACGTGTGTTGACAAGTTCTCATGAAATATACTTTTATATTAAAATTATAAAAGCTCTTTAGTGCGAGGGGTACTCTTTTTTTGGTCGTATAATAAATGGCTTAGCTAGGTTTATAAAAGAAAAATTCCATCGATTTAACTAATTTTAGGAACCATTTAATTTATGAATGGGGGACAATTGGTGTTGATGATGCCATAAGTTTAAATAATTCAGTGGAATAAATAATATTGGTTGGATTCGATGGTTCAGTGCTAAGCATAAGTTTATTGAATAAACTTTTACTTGATATTGTAACACATTTAAAGAAATCAGAACCACATATTACTACCTGTTCAGGTTATACGCATATGTACTAATTACGCTAGTGAGTTGGGGATTAGGTAGGTTTGATTTAGAGTAAGTATACCCACATTTGCGTACATGGAGATTGGAAAACTATTTAGAATAAATCACCCTTCGTAAACCCGACCCGGCTTAGAACCCCGATCTCCCCGTCATCGGCAGTCTAGTCAATTGTGAGAGTGACGCCTTAAACCAGGTGGCCACTGAAGTGGGTTTAAGAAATATTGATACGCCGTTGAACCCTTAATAACTATAACATAAGCAGTTGTCTCAAAATAAGATCTAAAAAAAATTCATTTTGAAGTGGGAAAATGTGCCCTCGCCAAGAATGGGCCCCAGGCCTCTTTACTCATTCATACCTTGGCATGTTAGCGCATACCTAGTCTCTTCGGCCACTCGACATTGTAGTTGACTATTGAGTCATGGAGTTGTGACTTAATTCCTTCAGGATCAACTGTTTTTGTTGTATTTTTGTAAGCTATACTCTTCAGGCGAATCCTGGGTCACTGATTCACTAACCATTTTTAAACCTAATGCCCACTTCTTAGAATTTTGAGCTAGCCACACTACCCCCGCCTCACGAACGCTGAATGTAATAAGCATGCAGAAATCAGCGATAGTGACCTTAATTTCATGTTACATTGTACATTCATACCTAATTATTTCAAACTATTTTAATATATATTTTATTTTAATATAAAAATGCTTTTTGCCTGTTTTTACTAACGTGAAATTATTACTGTATTATACACAAAAACTTGCCCCTCTACCACCCCCTTACAATTTAACGCCCCATTAAAAACAAAAACGACACCTGGAGGGGGGGTACTGCCCCAGTCGGGAAACACTTTTATAGTGCATTACCTTTGAACTTATCTTTAAATAATTCCTCTAACCTTAGTTAAATCAATCCGCATTGGAAAGCATGGTGGTAAGGCGTCAGCCTCATTTTGTCTAGTTCGCCGGTAATAGGCAAGTTTGGGTTCGAATCCCAGTAATGAGTACTGAGGGTGGTTTTCCTTGAATGATTTCCTATTCTTCTTCCAAGCAAATGTCCCTATATTTCCTCCAAATTCTACCTACCTTTTCCCTAGTGTAGTATGCAGTGCAGAAATAAATAATTGCCAATTATTACTATTGTTATTATTAGCACTAAAACAAGCAAACAGAACCCGCACCGATGGTCTTACGTTCTATCACGTGATTCTTTTGACTAGATTGCCGGTAGGAGATCGGGGTTTGAATCCTGGTCTAGTATACTAAGGGTGTTTATTCCTAAATGGTTTCCTACCTTCCCTCCACACAAATGTTGATACATTTCCTCTAAAATTATATACTCCTCATCCCTATCCCATTAGCGTAGTTAACATATGCGTGTAGCCAAAATTTGTATTAAGACGCGGTGGGAAAAAAAACCCAAAGAAATGCTGACACAAAAGAGACAAAACGAAATTAATATTCCACATTAAGGTTTTATCAATTGTCATATTAGTATCCAAAACCTCTTCAACGTTAAGTTTTTGGTCAATTAATAATCTGATAAAATATTATAAACAGTACGTTTTATTTTCTTAACCAAACAAACCTTTTTTGTGTGTGTGTATATCATTTTATTGAACTATATTATTACTACTCAACACTATTGTCAAACTAAATTTTTATATTTTTTTGTGTCTTCCTTCCCGTTGTAATTGTCGCCTGTGGACTTTCCAAGACAGTTGAGATTGCACAACAGAGAGCCGGAAGTATGGTGCCACTTGTAGGGGTTGGAGGGGATAGCTGGACAGACAGTCCGAGGACAGACAGACAGCTCAAGGCGGCTTTGATTGTTTGCTTGTTCGCAAGATGATGGAGATAAGCTCGAAAGTCCAAATCCAAGCAAAACTTTCCCTTCAACGACGACAGCATTACAAAGTAGAAATAAACTGAATGATAAGACAGTCGCCTCCAACAGACCCAAGCTTTCGGACAAAACATTCCGGGATAACCGAGGAACAAATGAAGCTATTATAACCTCGCAGTGGTTTTTTTTTTATTTCTTTTCGTCGCCAACACGAGAGATAAAAATGTAAGAGCGAGTCTTGCCCATCATAAAATATAACCGCTCTACAGTTTTCTTGTGGATTCATTCACATTTTCTTATCTCTTTCAGGTACAAATAAGAGCCCAAGGTTTCTTCAGACTTAAAGAGTCCTTAACTACGACCGAAGTACTTAATAATATACCTATTGATAAAATCTTTATTTCCATACAGACTCCCTTAAAGATTACTGAACTACAGAGTGACTTGTTTAAAAACAGATCTGAGGTTTTGGTATGAACATATTACTTAGATATTTTTTCAATATTGTGACTACCCTTGATCAAAAACAATTTCACACCTGTGCCCTTGTTATTATTTTATTTTTTAGATATTTTATTACGTCTTACTACACGTTCGGGATCTCTTCCCTTTTAATGAAGTAGTGATGAGAAAAGTAGGACTTGAGCGAATGTGTTGGCATTTGCGTCAAGGGAGAGTGGGAAACCACGTAAGGAAAAAATCCTTAGTGTACCTGACCAAGATTCTAACCCCAACCTTTCCGTGATCAGAAAACTGGGTTATACCAGTTTGACATTGTAGTCCACGTGCCCAAAGCTGCAGGTTGCCATAGTTTTAAAACTTAACCTGTTCACCTTCTTTTATTATGGATCGGAAGAATTTCATTTATCAGTTTCTTATCAATATTAAACATACTGATTGATCCTGGATTAAAAATAGCTCACTCTAAAGATTAATTATAAATTAAAATGCCAATGTTCACAAGAAAAGTCTTATATAAAAAATGCAGAAAGATTTTTCACGCAACATTGAAAATATTCTACCAATGTTATTTTCATAGTTAGGCCTATTTATACTCTCTATCAAAAATGACAGCTTCATATCACAAAACCTGCTATATATATATTGTGTAAGAGTAAATCTAGTAAGTTCACTTACTAAGTTCTATTAAAATTGGAGTGTATTTGTACCATATCAGTGTTGTTACTTGTTAGTACTGAATTCATGCTAGACGTGATATGCGTGTCAAACGGGAGGTAGATTTTGATAGGGGGTTCATTTTTTAGCACCACGCATATGTACTAATTATTCCAGTGTGTTAGGGATGAGAAATGTTGAATTTAGAGGAAGTGTACCCTTATTTACATGGATTGAGAGGGAAAATCCTTTTTTTTTAACATTCTCACTACGCCCGACCAAGATTCGAGCCAAGATCTCCCTGTCATCGGCAGTCTAGTCTAACACGAGAGTGACGCCTTATACCATGCGGCTCTCTATTTTTTGTTTGTTAAGCTTGTTCAAATGATGCACTATACTTACTAATTATAATAATTTGGTAAATTACTGTAAGGTAATTGAATGGCCAAAAAAATATTAGTTGAGTGTTGATTACCACTTAAAACTTACATTGTTAATGTCATGAGTTCAACTTGGTATTAATTATTAAATGATCCTCAACTTAGTTTTTATTTTCTAATGTAGAGAACGTATTATAGTGAACATTGGCCCCGATATTATGCTTAATATTGACGTTGTTTGTACCTCCAAACCTACAAAAGAGGTTTCTACCATTTTGTATATCCACATAATTATGTCTGCTATTTTCTGGGGCAGAAGTCAAAACTGTTTGATGAGGTATATTCAAACCTCATATTTAGATATTACATCATAACTTGGAGAAGTTTTTTTTATTTTGAGTCCATCCCTCAAATTTAGGGTAGTTTACTGACCACAGATTTTTTTGAAATTTTGGAGTTTTTCAATAATGGCTCAAGCATTTTTGTTTAAAATGAGTATCTAGGGAGTGTTTTAGACTAAAAATAGGAATGTATGTTCGTTTTTCTGTAAACAAATACTATTATAACAATTTGAGTTTTTTTATGAATGATTTTTGAAAATTTGTAAATCTTTAAGAATGCTTTAAAAATTTGGTTCTAAATTTATATTTTAGTGGTGTTTACTATGATTTAAAAAAATAATGTTTGTTTTTCCTAAGAAAACATAGGGATGTTTGATGACTTATAATTGATATTTGAAAATGTCAAAAATTAAAATAGATTATGAGATTATATACGATTGTGTCCCAATATTAATTTTTAAAAGCAATAAGATGTGTAGGTACTAAGATGCTTTAATGCTCCATGTAGGAAGAACAATATTTGCAGCTGTCACTTTGATAGATATTATCAATACCTATAAAATAATACTAATAATATAGTAACATTTTATCAATGTTGGCTGCCAAAAAAAAAATCTTAACCGTTCTTCCAACTAAAATCAGGGTATAGACTAGTCATTGAGGAGAGTACAGAAAATCCCGATTAATAATACCATGACGCTTACTGTGATTCAAGTACAGTTAAATTTTTATGGGAAGACAGCTAGAAAAAGTTAACAGATTTATACCCTGATCTTGGTTTGAAGAACAGCAAAGAAAATTCAAACATATTACCTTCCGGCGTGCACTTACAACATTTTACTTTATTATTTGTGTTATTTCATAGGTATTTATAATATCTATCAAAAATGACAGCTGCAGATAGCATGAATAGATGTATGAACATATTAAAATTGGTTTAGTAACATTAGTATATAACTTCTACTGTACTTCCTACCAAAATCTTACTATACTTTCACGTATTCATGCTTCAAGAATAGTTTTTATTATTATTATTATTATTATTATTATTATTATTATTATTATTATTATTATTATTATTATTATTATTATTTAGCACCGCGTCTTACTAACCGTTCGGGTTATACACTTAAGTACTAATTACGCTAATGGATTAGGAATTGGGAAGGTTGAATAGAGGAAGTGAGCCCGTATTTGCGTGGAGGGAGAGTGGAAAACCATTTAGGAAAAACCAGCCCCAGTTTACCCGACCGAGATTCGAACCTCAATCTCCCCGTCCTCGGCAGTCGAGCTCAACACTACTAGCGCGTTAGCCTACTACGCCACCGAGGCGGGTTTCAAGAATAGTTAACTTGCAGCTATTACTGTGTATAGCTGATATTATCAAGACCTTTAAAACAACACGAATAGTTTAGAAAAATGTTATCACCGTTGGCCACAATAAAAAGATAGTTTTTTTTTCTTAAAAGGTTTTTCCTGCCAAGATTTTACCATAGCAAACACGTGCGCCTAATGTGGCATAGAACACGGATTTAAACCTCTTCTTGACCTTATGACCCTTGCCTTGATTGGTCGGATCAGTGAAGCCTTAAGGATAAGAGAGAAAGTGTAGTTCCAAGATTGCGTTGGGCTATCGGTTCATGGTGATAACGAAGATTGAACGAGAAGGCGGCGTGGGCTTAGAATGATACACGTTGTGTATTGCGATAGACTCTGTCGAGGGGTTTGAACCATGTAATTGTTAACTTAAAAAGATGATGACCACCCCGATAAGTTAACTACAGACTCGCAGACAGGTCGGACATAAATAAAGTGCTCGGTAGTATCGAAACTCTCCGACACCTTAACTCAGTTGGTAGTGAGTCTGCCCACTGAGATAACGATCCCCAGTTCGATTTCCAGTATAGCCGGTAAATTTATCAGTTGTGTTATGTGGATTTTCCCATTTACATTAAGGAAGTAACGGCCCCTTTGCTGGATATTGTGTCCGTTCTAGATTTAATTTCGTTTTTATAATTTATGTGCTGATATATTCAGTAGGTTTAGAAAGTAAGCTTTAAATATCTAAAATAAAAAAATGTACTAAATTGTTAAATATCCTTCAATAATTATGTGTATTAAAACTATAAACAATAAAAGAATGTATTAAAAAATTAAATTAGATTTGAACGTTTTCGACTACATTTGATTTAGTCGAAAACTGTATTCAGAGATTGCTAGATCTGTAACTAAAACTAAATTCTACCTTCATAATGTATTTTTATTTTTTTTCAAACTTTCGGAGAGATAAATGTTGTGATTGTAAAATAAAATCTAACTTAAGAATTTGATAAATGTCGATGTTTCATGACACCATGAAACAGAAAAAGTTGTTTTCTCGATGCCGTCTGGCTGTGCTTCTGTATCTATGTCTAGAGCCGAAACCATATTACCAATAGGGCTAAAACTTGGTATCTAGGGTTTTAATAAGTTCCCCCCAAGGGCTTATTGGAATTAAATATCCAACCCTAAAATAAAGGGTAGTTTACTGAAGGGGGAAAAGAGAAAAAGATCTGTTTTCTCCAAATACATTCCAACGATTTTGATTAAATTTTGTATCCTTGCATTATTTAACATTCCAAACAAAATAGTAACTCTCATTTTCCCTTGAAAATAAATTTAAGGGTAAGTTACAAAAGTAAAAATTTACAAATTTGATAATATTTCCACAACTATTTGAGTTACGTAATAATGTATCATTGTGAGGTAAAAACAAAATTAAAAAATATTTTATTTATTTGAAATATATTTGTTATAAAACAAATATTTTCTAACTATAAGCAAATATATATTTTTTATGGTGTTCTTTGACAATTGAAATTGATTATTATGCTCGTTGGTGGACAGCCTTTCTTTTATCAATTTTTCTATAAGACTTTATATTATTTCATTTATGCTCTTTGGTGGAGTGTTTCTGCAACAATATATTATGTTATTTCTTTTCACATAGCTCACGAGTTTTTAGTAAATATTTATATTTAAGATGAGAGAGAGGTTCTGTGTGGTGCGTACCATTTATTACTCATATTAAATGCAATCTATGTAACTATGCTGTTTAAAAATATGTGCAACCACAAGTTTTTTTTAAAATAAATAATACACGGGCTTTTCTTAGCACCACCTCTCATTACCTATTCAGGTTTACGCATATGTACTAACCACGCTAATGTGTTAGGAATGAGGTAAGGTTGATTTCAGAGGAGTGACCAATCGTTTGGGAAAACACCACCCTCAGTACACCCAACCGGGATTCAAACCCCGATCTCCCTGTCATCGGCAGTCTAGACTAACACGAGAGTACGCCTAAGACAAATGCTGTCTCTGAAGCAGGGTATGGGCTATAATATTGTGCATCTGGGCCACATCATTTGTAGGCCAGTTTGTGGAGAGATTAGTCACTACTAATGTAACGTTGCCCAGGGGATTCCCGAATATTCTAATAGCACATCCTTTCCGTGGTGGATCTTTCCACGTCCCGGTGATGCTTATAGTGAGTATGAGGGTGTGGAACCAGTAAAAATTTCTTAAACCTAACTTAAGCCTAATCAACCAAACCCTGGTGACCATTGGGGTAGTTCACCTTTTGGGAATAATACCCAAATTACCAGCAGGAAATCGAACCCGGGACCCCATAAGCCAGGTGCACTGACCATTACACCATGGGGTTGGTTAGGTCATGGGCTATTAACAACCTAATCCTAATATTAGATAGGAGGAAGGTAGCTAAAGGAAATTGACCTGTATTAGACTGGAGATGGAGAAACGGTTGTGTAATCACATGTGACAAACTAATCTCAATGCATCCTGTCGGAATTCAAGCTCTAATCAACAGCGATCAAGCGCAATGCAAGTTTTAAGGTCATATATCATTATTCCACCACTGAGGCTACCTGCGTTATGATATTTATTTTATTTTATCAACGATTGATTCACAATCAACGTGGTATAGTGGTAAGGAAAGCCTACTACAATTCTAGTGAGCTGTGGAGCCCTCTTTTGGTGTATATTTTAGTATCACTATATGCGTTGGCCTATTACAACACAGAAAATTAAATTCTTAGTTTTATTTTTTGGTGCTCGTGGTGTTTCAGGTGCTACCTTAGGTTAGGTTTTTGTCATTCATGGTCTAAGATGATACTTTGTTTAGTAAATACACGTTAAGAACCTTGGCCCTGTCAATTGCAAGTCTAAAACCTACTATGGGTGGTAGGGTGAAAGGCGTGGCGTGGCTTCACGACCGACCAAAGTATCCTTCCGCGCCAACAAGAACAGATGGATCACGGAAACCGTAGATGGCACTAGCTACCGGACAGATCTTGCGGAAAAATTATATATTTGGAAATATCACTTATCTCGAGAACGAGGGAAATGTTTATGTTAATATTTTCAACAGCCCTTCTAAAATAATGTATCGGTGTTCATTAATTGCTACATTTTCTTATTTTTCTGTTATGAAGCCGACAGTTTTCTATTGAAAAATGTAAATTTTATCGATATTTGATCACTGTTAAAGTTATTAGAGTAGGTGTGTGAAACTATGGATAACTTATTATCAGCCCGTCAGGGTGCCACATGTCTTCTTATTTATTTGTAATTATAATGTCCAGTAGCGATCTACGATCGAGAGCCCCTCTGGGGCTGGTGCTCGTTATTTGTATTTCTACATGTTCAATGTTTTACATGTAATAATTGTTCATTGTTACAAAAAATAAAACCAAACAAACAAACCGTTTCCGAAAAGAAAATTACAAATCAATAAGAATTCTTGAATATAACTGTTTGGTCCCACGGCTCTGCATTTCCACGCCAAATGAAAAGGGCCAATCGCTTTAAGAGCGGCTTCGTTGGTTCTTGGGTAGTAAACGTTTTGAAGAGCTCAATTTTAACAATTATATCTCTGACTCACTGATCCTGATTCGCTTTTAAGAACTATACCCTCGTTCTTTCGTCTCCATTTCTCCATGAACGCGTCGTCTGAAGTGGATCAAACGCGCGATACTAAAGACATTCAGTCATTTGTTAACTCTAAAGCCGTTGGACCCTAAGAAAGATGCTGGTGATATCTCTTAAGATCACACGCAGGGCGAATATCTGACAGCTCTCGAGAGCGCTTAACGAGACGGTTTTTTACACGCACACTAAGCTGAGTCAATCAACGAGTCATCTCGTAAAAGAAGAGAAGTGGGATACCAGTGATAAATAAAGGCTATTTAAGCCCCAGGGAAGCAACAGATATGGGTATTTCGGATGTTAAATCATTTTTAGTTCTGCATAATTTTTGTATTTTACCCACATTAATTTGTTTTAAAAATTACATCGTTCCATCAAAAGTGTTTTTATAATTTGTTTTTAAGAAACATCTCTCTATCGATTGTATTCTTAAAATTTTAAAAATGTGTCATATTATAAATTAAAATTGTATCAGAAAGCAACTTATAAACACATATTTGTGAGTACGTGGACTAAATTTAAAACCCTTCTAGTTTTGCTTGCCGGTGACGGTATGTCAGGACTCAGTCAGGTGTACTTAATGTGTGTTTTCCTCAATTGTTTTCAGCACTATCTTTCTCTCTA
>CABFWB010000074.1:58377-107006 GCA_902151455.1 Timema bartmani | reverse complement strand
CCCCATTACTTTGTGTTAATTTGGCTTTTGGGGATAAAGGCCCCCCCCCCCCAATGTTTCTCATGTTTTTTTCAAAACATATGTATATAAATACTTTTAATTATTGTTTAATTAACTGACCTAACACATCTCCATGTTGGGCAGTTGATATTGGTCAAGAATAACACGAGAGTAAAAATAAAATTAACCATATTAAACACCAACATATTTTATAATTTTTTTTGTTGGAAAACTTCTCATATTTCAGAATTTACCATTCATATCTTAAATCAGTTGGTGAAACCATCATATAATTTTTACATTTAGATATATATATATATATATATATATATATTTATTTGGCACCGCGTCTTACTACCCGTAACGGGTAGTAAGACGCGGTGCCAAATAAATATATATATATATATATATATTTATTTGGCACCGCGTCTTACTACCCGTTTGGATTATACGCTTTGTTGGATAATCATTTTATCATATTTATTTAATGTTACGTACTAAAGCCTTAAGACTAAATTGATTACATAGCATTGATTGTAACCGCTTCTTTGGCCACATGGTTTAAGGCGTCACTATCACAATAGACTAGACTGCTAATGATGGGTAAATTGGGGTTCGAGTCTCGGTTGGGTGTACTGAGAGTGCTTTTCCCAAAGTGTTGTTCCTTTCTACTTCCACGCAAATGCGGGTACACTTCACATTAATATAACCATCCTTATCTCTAAAACCACTACCGTAATTAGTACATCATCGTATAAGCCAAATGGGTAGTAAGACACGGCGCTAATAAAATAAAAAATATTTTATTTGATGTCTTCACTAATAACGAGTAAAACCAATCACAGTCAGGATCGTACCGGAAGTGAGCTCACTCGAAAAAGAAACTCTTCCAAGGTTCCCCAAATGCCAGATGACCCCACCACCACCACTACCCCCAACACTGTTAATGAGCTCGACCAATCGGTAGGCTTCCAGCTGACGAGTAATGGAAGGGTAGGTGGATATGGATGTGCATGTCAACTGGTTGCTATCACGATTCCGCCATGCCGCTAATTCTTGATTGAGTCTGACACAGATAGTACACTTGAAGGCCTCCCGATGTTATGGACTGGACACACTGCAGTAGCTCGTCATAACTAGACATTAGCACGAATACTTTTCTGGAAAGGTGAGCCTATAGGAGGTACTACCACGGTGGTTCTACTTTCACGAAGTTGATTCATCTATAAACAGTTCCACAACGCTGTACTTACATACAATGTGTGGCTATAGGAGGTGCTGCCACGTTGGCTCTACTTTCACGAAGTTGATTCATCTATAAGAAGTTCCACAACGTTATCCTTACATACAAGGTGTGGCTATGGGAGGTGCAGCCATGGTGGTTTTTCTTTAACGAGGTTCATCCATAGGAGGTCCCACAGCGTTGTCCTTACTTGCAAGGCTCGCCTAGAGGAGGTCCTGTCACGATGGTTCCACTCTTGCAAGGTTTGTCAATATAAGGTTCCTGCCTTAGTTTTTCTACTTTCCTCTCTCCCACAGTTCGTCTAAAGGCGATTCTGTCATGATGTTATTCTACAAGAAGGTCTTAACGTGGTGGTTATACTATGCCAAGGCAATGCTTATCATCACTATAGTCTTGCATTCGTATGTTTTGTGCACAAGAGGCATAGGGGCTTTATTCGTGCTAAATTTATCGTTGTGTAGGATTTTTTAACGGCATATTACACATTTTCAGTGATTTATATTTGGATTATATCTATTTAATCTAAGCTTTTATTATAATTATTTGAATTATAAAATTATATGGTGCAAATAATACTCTCCCCCTTCTTTTACCATCAATTAATTGCGCTTACTATTAGCACTAAAACCAAAATCCATATCTAATAATTTAAAAATATGGATAAAAGAATAATTCATAAGAAAATAAAAAACACTTTAGGCACCACCAATTTACATATCGTAAAAGCACTCATCTGCAAGGATGAGTTGTAGTACTATCATTATACATTGGTTCTGAACTAACCGAGATGAATAATTTGTCATTTTTAACTAAAGTAAATTGAAGTCACTTCCACTATCAACCCACAGGAATGTTTCAGAATTTAATTAATTAATTAATAATTAATTTTAAGACCGCGTCTTACTACCCGTTCGGGTTATACGCTTAAGTACTAATTACACTAATGGATTAGGAAATGGGAAGGTTGAACTGAGAGGAAGTGAACCCGCATTTGCGTGGAGGGAGAGTGAAAAACCATTTAGGAAAAACCACTCCCAGTTCACCCGACCGAGATTCGAACCTCGATCTCCCCGTCCTCGGTGGTCTGACTCAACACGACTGGTGCGTTAGCCAACTACGCCACCGAGGCGGGTGTTTCAGAATTTAAGTGGTCAGCTTAGTTGAATACAAAAACTCAAAATTACCGGCCAAAAGTGATTTTAAATTCTATGCTTATGTTGATTTTTTTAAATATAATTATTATTTTCAATTATGTTTTAATACTTGGCAATAATTACCACATTGACCAAACGTAGAAAACTATTTCAAAAATCAACATAATCATAACATAAGATTGTCGTACTATTCCGTGATGTTTTTAATATTTTGAATTGAGTATAGGCTATTGATTTTGATACGGTAAATGTTTTGACAGCTTTTTTTGTTGCCATGGTTAAAGTTGCTATTTAATGACTAATCCTTTAATTTTTATATTAAATATGATAAATATGAATTAACTTTACCTTTAAATAATGCCACTTTATTTTGAATGATTTAAGATAAGTATGAGAAAGACGTAGGTAAATCCTAGAAGTGAGTTTTCAAAGCCGAGTCCACCACATTGTCAATAGAACAGAGATTTTTCAACACTTACTCTGAAAATAGTACCGACTGCTTAGTACATAATTGCTACAAATAATTAGTAGGAAAATTTTCGCGTGTGTTTAAATTAAACCATAAAAAAACACCTTTGTTTTATTCAAAGAATAAAGTAGGCACCAAAAAAAATCTATTTGAGAATGTTGTGTTTCGAGTTTGTTGGTGGCAATCCTTAAAATTTAAAATCGTGAAAATTACTTAGCCAAATGTTTACTCTATCTACATTAGAAAAATTACACCCTCTCTTTTAAACACATGTTTTAAATAATTAAAAGTATAGTTGAAACATTACTTGCGAAGTAATAAGGCAAGGTCGTTTTTGTTGATCCTTTTCATTTTACTAATTTGTTTTAATTTAATTTTTCCTTCATCCCGAGGGAGGTTTTTTTAAAAAAAAAAATATATTAAAACTCGCGCGACGCCAACGGTGGTTGTCACACACTTATCAAAACTTTTCCAAGGAGAAATTTTCCCTTGTGCACCCCTCCAACCTCTGGGGGGTGGAAGAGGTGATAGTATTTTTTTCCCCTCTTTTTCACCCCCATTTCAATAGAAATTGTAGCGTGGTTTGAAAGGGGTACTGGGACAAGTGGTTTTTTTTAGGAGGGGGTGAGGTAGATGGGGTTGGGTGTCCCTTCATCTCCTTAGGGAGCTTCTATTTTCAACCCCTACATTGCATCCCCTAACCACCGTCACACCCGCCCGCTAGCTAAACATTCCTACCACTCTTTTTTTCGCAACGCTTGCAGAAATAACTTTCTAGATCTGCTAAAAATGTATATATGTATCTGTACGTGTATATATATGTATATACGTATAATGTATATACGTATTAGAGTGGAAAAGATGGAGTGGAAAGGGAAAATATAATTGAATACTTGTAGCATTTTAATTTATATCCCGGCACCCTAAAATATAAAAATGGGGGAGAGGGTGGGGGATGAAAAAAGAAAGCGTGGGGGAAGCAGAAGAGATATGTAAAAATTAATAGGGTGTTATTTATCTAACGTCACTTCCTCTTTCTCAGTTTTTTTCCTTCCGGGTCCTTTCTTTCATCTATTATTAAAGGGTCAGCAAAATAAAAAAAAAATGTGTCTGAGCAATGAACAAAAAATATGGCATAATGGAGCACCTCTTTGTCGCTTTCCTTACTGTTCCTTTGAGTAGAAAGTTATGAACTTTTATTGAATCGATTCTTTAATTCAGTACCAGTGTTTAATTTACTATTTTCATGCAAAAATAAAAATGCGCATAAAATTTAACTCATTATATTAGGTAAAGTAATGTATTGCCTATAAATTTAAAGGATTATTGGGCAGAAAATAATAAATAGGTTACAAAGCACGGGATTTTTATTAAGTGGAGGTAGTGATTCAGTTTACATTCTGTCCTGGTGGCTAAGTTTAAATTACTATTTTATACATTACCTTAACACATGAAAAATATATATTTAATATGTGAAAGTATTATTTATAGATACATATTCGCATAATACAATACATGTTTTACCTATCATATAGAGGCACTATTTGTACTCGAAATCGATATTATCTTATCGAGAGCGTCATAACATAAGGGTGTTTATTCTATATATATATATATATATATATATAAAAAATATACAATATACAATATTTGATCCTACGAGAACCATAATGCACATATAGATATTATATCATATTCTTTAAATTGGAGTCGTCCCGTGACCAGGGTCTTTCTTCACTCATATTATTTTATTATTATTAGCACCGCGTCTTACTACCCGTTCGAGTTATACGCACATATAATTTTAAAACAGAGTCTAAATCGTCAACTACATATGAGTGATCATTATTAGGATCATGAGCTTTCAGATAACGCAGTCACACCTTCGACTCGAGAGGGCTTTATGTCAATAGCACAATGACAATTTTACAACTACGCATATCAATTGTCATTGTACTATTAGCAGCATAAAGCCATCGTATGTAACGGACGATTTCCGCAAGTCCATCACAAGCTTTGCCTTTAAATATGAGTGAAGAATGACCCTTTAAACAGGATGACTCATGGATAGCTCATTGGTTAGACCCGTTAGAGCATTAGCATGGTAAGCCAAAAGTCCTAGGTTCAATTCCCGTGTCCAGGTGTCAATTTTCAATATAAAGAATAGATTTAGATGCGGCTATAAACATAACTAACAAAATATATATCTTGGCTATTTAATCCATCATAAATATTAAATATTTTAAAGTAACAAAAAATATATAGACCTCACATAGCCCCGTTTAAAGTAATAGGTGTTATAAATAAAAACAAGTAAATAATAGATAAATAGCCCAAATATTAGCCTTCTCATTTACTTGGTTCAAACCATTGTGTTAATTCATAATGCTTTATAGAAAACTGATTATAATATACTTACACTACTATATCCATATTTTTATTGGATTATAACTGCTATATGCGTAGTATATAAGTTTATAGATCTTGAGGGGAAAAAGTATTATTTTTGATCATCTCGGTGTTTTAATAACAATTTTTGCATAAAGAATAGGCCTAACTAAGAAAATATGCCTAGTAAGCTTATTTTCTAGTTAATAGAAATAAATATATAGTTATTTTCGTTTGTATTTATTGGGTGAATATAACCCAAACGGGTAATGAGTGTAACAAAAAAAATCATCAGTTAAAGCTGAATTTATCTTAAGTAATATTGATATTTCTAAAATAAAATAAAAATTTATTAGAATCAAAATTACCCTTTTAAGATATTTTCTTTCTGATGTGACTTAATGTGGTCTAGGTTTATTTAATTAAGGGTATTAGGGCTTCATTAATTAATTCCTACCTAATTGAAATCTAGAACAATTTTTTAAATAGCTGATTTTTTTTTAGTATTGGTGTTAACAAAATAAAAGGAGTTTACTGTAATTTTTAAACCTAAATATTTATTCATATTTATTCGATCATTATTTATATTAGTAACATATTATGTTACAGTCTCATTTTTTTTTACCAAAATAAACACCTTTGCAGCTTAAAATAACGTATCTTTCATTGAGAAATAAATAATTATATTGTTTTACAAAATGGTTTCTACTTGCTTTTATATAAGTTGACTCTAATATTTTGAAAAGACAAATAATTAGAGGAAGACCCATTCAAATTTGATTTGAGAAATTACAAAAACATGGTTTACTCAATAAAGCTATGTAAACATTTATGTAATATCTTTTCTAATTTATAAATAAATACATTTTAAAAGAAACGAGACAAAAAATTAACTCGTATTTTAAATAGGCTTTTATTCAAACCCAACTTTAGAACAATAAGTAATCACCGTCACCTTCACTTGAATATTACTTAAAAATAAATTAGAAGTGGGTCTAGATATTATTGTCCAAATAAACGCATTTGGGTTATTTTGCAGAAAGAGGTGTACAGTAAAAAAAAAAAGCAGATTGAATACTTCTTGACAATAAAAATATATATTTACTGTTTTTTACTAGCTATTTAAACGTGTTAAGTGTCTAATCACACGTTCATTGCATCATTGACGTTTCACGATCGTTTTGTATAAAATTGTTGCAACGATGTGGAAATTATTTACTGTATTTTGTAGAAAAAAATGTCCCATGACCAATTTTCCTTTACTTGAAAGCAGGTTTTGAAGCACAAATGTGCAATTTTCAAAATGGTTTCAAACTGTTGCTCAAATTCAAACTACCAAATTCGTAAAAGTTAACCAATCAATAAAAATAAAATAGGATCATCGTTTCTCGCGCGTAAAAAATATTACAAAGCAACAAGACTATTTAAAAAATAGATAGAATAATGTTACCTTCAAATTATTTTATTTCTGTTTTATTTTATTATTTTGGAAAAGATAATATTTTTACACCTAATTTCATAAAAAGTATTTATTTTAATTTTATGTATAAGTCTAAGACAAGTGCAATAATGGTTTAACGGGGTGGAAATAAGAAGTATAGCTTAGACAAAATGCACTCACGATAGCTTATAGAAATGATGAGAAAACTACTATGAAAATAGGCCCTATTTGTCTTAAAGACACACTTAGTGTCCCTAGCTGGGCTTAGTTCCACACTTTCCTGTTCAATGCGATTCTAGCGCCAGTTCTTCAGGACCTAGGCAACTGGAAAATACAGGAAATAATTTGTGTATTTAAAAATAGGGGATTTATTTTATTTTATTTGATAATGAAAACAGAGGAAAACTAGGAATTTCACAAAAACGCAAATAAATACTGAAATATTTGTTAATTTGGGACACTAAGCTACTACAAGCTTTAAATACTAAGCCTTTGCATAAAAGAAAAATGAACCTAATAAATAAGCTAATTGAATCGAATATAATATGTACTAAACTCCAAACCCCTAACCACTATCCTATCCTTTCTCCTCACCCCTCGGAAAGAGAAGTATTAGGGTCGTCAGCATAGTCGAACTCAAGATTTGGATAAATATTGACGTTGCATGATCTATGTAACAGAAAAGGGTTTTTTTGATATGCCGTTTGTGTACGTGGGTCTGAATCTTGGCCTAGAACCGAAACGATTTTACAGACCGAGCTAAAATTTTGTGTTTAGGGTTTTCATAAGGTTCAATTTTAAATATGTTTCTGTAGCTGTGTATATTAGTTGATATATGCGCTTTGGTGGAATGTTTCTACGATAGTGTATATCATATATTTTCACATATCTTACGAATTCTAAGCAAATATCTCCATTTTTAGATAAAGGCGTGAGAAAGCCTGTGCAGTGCACCATGCTATTTATTTACGTCTCTTCGTTTAACAAATGGATAGAATTCCTCATAAAGGTCAAATCATCCTTTTCTAAACACCACTGGCTTGACTTCACAATAGTCAGTTTTATGAAAAATTGAATTTCCATCATTTATACTACTCTCTAAAATAGGCGTATCAAACTCATTTGGTCATAAGGGCACCATTAAATAATGAAAATGCTGAGAAATGTCGATATTGTCAACATATTTAAGTAAATTTAACAATCTTCGTTTTAAAATCTTCATTATCACAAACATAAATTTTTTATTACATAAAATTTAGAGAACTACCTTTTTATTTTTTGCCAGAAATTATAAACTATTTTTGCAACAATGGTGTAAGTGTTGGGCTTAAATAATTTATGAATTCACTTTCATAATAATTATGAAACTATGAAATCACGAATTATTGATGACAAATACGTATCCGTGACCTCTCTGCTGTTTGTTCTTTAACTTAATAGAAAACTACTTTTACAAACTTATGTGCCGCCAAATATCGCATATAAAAATCTGTCGTTCAAAAAAAAATGTTTTAATGAGATCAGTTTATGGTGATTAAAGAGTCTAAATTCTGTACACTAACATATCTTGCTAGATTTTCTCAAATAATGACCAATTTTCACATGTGATGATCTCAAAAAAGAGTATTTCTACAACGTTTGTAAAAGAATTAATCTGGCAGTATTGTATGTTGGTTCATCAAAAGGTCCGTGGGCCGCATTGATTCATGGATCGGGCTACATTTGGCCACATGTGGCAGGTTCGACATGTCTGCTCTAAAGTGTCTAAAAAATTAGAAATTATCAAGAAAACGCAAGGAAGTTTTGTATTAAGAAAATAGTGGCAAACCTGCTAACATCATGAACCGTTGCGGGTAGTTAGGCCTATTATTTAGGTCTCATTCTATCACGATTTTTTTTTAATACTTCTTAAATTAATATTTACGATTTTTAACGTTAAGATCATCTTTAAAAACCCTTTCTTTAGAAGTAAAAGTGCCCATAACAGCCTGACGTGGGCGGGATAGCCTTAGGTAGGCAATAAAAAAGATAATGATAGTGTGAAAGTTTAAAACAGCCAATATTGGGAGAGAGAAGACGAGAGAGAATCAATTAACAAAATATTCAGTTCTTATATTTCAGAAAATTCTTTCATATGTTGACCAGCAAAAAAGTAAATATAATAAAACTCCATGGTGTGAGCCCGCAAGCGTACTATACCGACCGAGCGACCGCCACCGTTAGCGACGATAATACGTATGCAATTTGATAAACATTCCTGTTATGCGGACAGTATCAAATATTAGCTCCAAAAATTCAGGCGCACTACAGATTAAGATTAATAATTTACCTCGTAAATCTGATAGTAGAAATTCGTTATTATGGCGACAATTAAATGCCCGTCACGTAATTCTCTAGTTACATGTGATGTTAAAGTTCTAGTAAAATAAAATTCCAAATAAAACATCCTGTAGGATTGTCCTAAAAAGCGTCGGGGTGCCAGATAAAACAAATGGGTGTGCCGTAAAAAAAAATGGGAAAGGGGGGAGGAATAAGGTAAGGGTGAATCACACCGCAGTGTAAATAAAGAGCGAGCTTGATGGCGTGTCGGTCGTTGGCCCATTTGACCGGCTTCTCGGGCTCTAATTGGCTGTCCCCGGGTCAGGTGGTGCCTGCCCACCCGCGCTCATCCATGATTCATCTCAAGGGAGGGAGAGTGGAAGGCTCGCAGCCAAGTCAACTCCGGTTGTGTGCAAGAGCGGCTTATCTCAAGTGGATCTTCGTCAATAAAACTGATCAGGCCGGCCGCGCAGGATTTGAGTGGTACGGTTCTGGCTTAGGAAGCTGAAGTTCGAACCAAGACATATTAATAACGTTGCCTACTTGGAGATCTTGAAGCTATTTTGCTAAGCGGGTTGCATCTTAACTTGACGCACCTAAGCAATCTAAACGCTATCACACCTAGACGCCAATATACTAAATAGAAAGAGAGGGAAGAAAACAAGCAGTTCACCCTGCAGGGCCTCTTGTTTATCTACTGATAGCACTTACCCTCTTCCTCTAACGAGTTTGCACAATCACTATACTAATTGCGTCTTGAAAATATTCATTTACGTTTTAAAATTACCTTTTCCTTGTTTCCTAATCTAGATAGACATATGCTACCATGGCATTTTAATCTACATCCTAGCAGGAAGACTCCTACAGGCCATTTGCGTGACCAAGCCAAAAAAACTAAGTTGTAAATTATTTATAAAAAAAGTTTACAAAAAAACTACTTAAAAATAAAAATAATAGCTTTGTGACACTGTAGGACTATTTTTTTTAGAATTATTTAAGAATTTATATTTTTTGTTTAACGCTATTTATTTAAAACTCCCTGAATAGAACGTAAATTAACTAACAGGTGAAATTCTATCTTTCTTTTTTTTTTGCTGTAACGTCACAGATATTACACTATCATAGTTATTTTATAAGAGATAAATATTTATTTTATAAAATATAGTATTAAAGAGTCTACACCACCTTTAATAAAATATGTGATACATTACATTGAACATCACATTTTCTTCGATTGTGATTTCAAAAACAAACGCCAATCATGTTAAAAATATTTTCAAATTATTCATTAGACTTTTTTTTTAATCACCAAAATTGTTCCATTAATTTAAAGGATAAACACACTTAACCACACCGCATGTCCAAGTAAATCTTACAGATGCCACCAGTTTCTTTTATAAGACCCTACCGATTGTTTTTTAATGTAAATGTTTAGTGAAATATCTGTAAAATATATCTGGCAGATCGTCAAATTTACATCATATTTATTATATGAAAGAACTTTTATCAAAATAAATATGAGATTCTAATACCACACTTAGGACGGGCGCTAAGACAGAACGAAACTAAACGTAGTTTAATGACTGTTGAAGTGTTAGAGTAGTTTTAGTGGCGATATCTGCTTGCTAAGAGATGTGCACCATCATTTGACCAAGACTTGACGTCAGAGTGGGAATGATGTTTTAGGGGTGGGTTAAGGTTATAAATTAAAATAACACTAACACACCCGTTTTAGTGGTCTACTGGTCTAAAGCATCGTACTTGCAAAATTGCAATATACAGGACTTCCGATGACCAGGAGATCATGGCTCAAAAACTTGTCTGTCGTACTGAGTTTCCCCCCCCCCCCCAGGTGTTTTTACACACTCTTCCGAGTAGATTCTGATGCATTTCCTCTAAATTCAGCCTTTTCATCCTAGAAACATTCGCATTTTTAGTACATCTGCATACAAACCGAACGGGTAGTGTGACGCGTTGACCAAAAATCACTAGCACTAAGACTACACTAGAACTTAAACAACACTCAGCCTCGTTTTTTCATACCATCTGGGAAGTTGTTTTTAATACACCTTTTTATTTTTAATATTCTTTTCAGTTAAATACCAGTTAATTATATATTTTTATTATGTGCACAGCCAGGCATTCGAAACCCAAGCCCTTTAGCTTAACGCAACACTACTTTACTAAATGAGCCATCCAAAGACTTGTCAAAGTCCGACACACATTCCTCTACTCTTTTATACTCTCCCAAGACGCCAGAGCCATTAGTACAAAAGCACATAAATATTTAATGAGTGGTATCTAATAGCCGTGGTATTTTATGTGACCGCTAAGATATCCAATTAATTTGTTTCAGATGCACAAAGTTTTATTAATTTCGTGAGTTTATATTTAATTGAAAAAGTATACAGTAAAAAAAAAACGTTATAGAGGAATTTCGTATTTTTATGGCTTGTTTTTGAAACCCTTATAATTAATTATAGAAAATATTTTTGTTGTTGTCCTGGCTTCTCAAAAGTTCACAATTTCTCAAAAATATATTCTTTTTTTTTTTTTCAGTATATCTGAAATACTTTAAATTTCAAACATAGGTTAAATAAAATCAGAACATTTGGAAGGTACAAATCACGAAAACCTGTCTAATCTTATAGACATGAGTTTCTATATTTTCAGCGAGAAAAAATATAAGTGTAAAAACTAGATTTTGCAAATTTCAAAATAAAAGTTTCTAAGTTTTGTTCCATTTTACGAACAGAGCCTTAAACATAGGCCTAATTAATTTTAACTCCTCATCCAACTCTGCCCCCCCCCCCCTTTTTAAATATTAATTTTGTCTTAACTTTGTTTCTGCTTCTTTATTGTCTATTTGGAGGTATTAATAAATTTGTAAAATATGGTAGATATTTCAAACACATGTTTCAATTTAATTCAACACTTCTTACCAAAATGTTTTCTAAACTCGACTTGTTTTTATTAATTTTGTTTACATACCTCATATTTCATTTGTCTTGTGGGTTTTCAGACTTTTCCCGAATAGTAAGATATTGTTGTCGTGTGAGCGTGCCATTTTTCAAAATTTCTTCAAACGATGTGCTTTCGAAAATAAAATTATGAAATATGCCACTTCAAAAAATGTTTGAAAGTGTACTACCCATAAATAATTAAATAAGAGATAAGCAAGAACTAATTAATACATCTTAGTTTTTGCTGGAAAACTACTGTAGTTTCTTGTATAGAAGCTTATATTATAATTATGTTATTATCATTAAATGTGGATAAAATCCACTATTTTATGTATCCAAATCTTAAATGCATATCTTCATTTATATAAAAATTCCGAATTTTGTAAAACTTGGTAAACATAAGTTTTTTTTTCACATAAACAATTCGTTAGTTGCCATATAAAATAAAAATAGGGATTAAATGTAAACAGTTGTTGCTATTAAATAGAAAATTAACGATCTAGAATCTCGTTGTTTTTCCTCTTAATCATATTAGGCCAAACCATTAAAAGGAGCTCTAAAACATATTTCAATTCCGAATTTGGAGGGAAAAAAATGTATCTATCTTTATCTTGAACAACCTTTAGGATTCAAGGATCCCAGTCCTTATCATTATTATTATTATTATTGTTATTATTATTATTATGATTATTATTATTATTGTTATTATTATTATTATTATTATTATTATTACTATTACGTTCATCTACAAGGCTACCCACTTCGATGGTCACATGGTCCAAGGTGTTACTCTCACAGAAGGCTAGACTGCCGATGACGGAGAGCTCAAGGTTTGAATCCAGGTCGGGTTGCTGAGGGTGGCTCTTCCTACATGATTTTCCACTCTCCCTACTGGTAAATTTGGGTACACTTCCTTCAAATTTAGCCTTCCTTACTCCTCGCACAATAGCGTAATTGCCAAATGTATACAATCCGATTAGTTAGTAAAACACGGCTCTAAAATAAAAATTACAAGACTATCAGCAGCTAGAATTAAGGAGTAGGTATGAGAAAGATAGTGTAAAGTAAGTGTAGCCATATTAGCCTGGATATGGAATGGAAAAACCACAATTATGAATCCCATGGGTAAAACTACTTATAGTCTACCCAGATTAGATTAAAACATTTACCTCCCATCACCTGCAATCCATTTTATATCAAGCTTGGTGCTTTAGACCGTGGCGTTCGTAATTATAAAACCAATCTAGTTGTAGAGTTTCTAAAATATGTTGGAATTGTTTATAAAAAAAACATAAAGCTATTGTGGAAGGCCCCCAACAATTTTCGTTTTACAAACAATTTTTTTTCCCCTAGAGAGAACCATGGTTTTCCCAGAAAAATTATAAAATTTGTAAAAAAAAAAAAAATTGTAGTCACAGGCTTAATTGAAAGAAAAATTGGAGAATCTATTTTACTCTAGAAAACATATTTAATATTGGTCTCTTATCTGGTTGAATACAGACATACACAGTCAAGTCTTTCAGATTAATTTTTAATCCAATTAAATTTGAAAGTAAGCTCATTTGCGATAGCTCGCTCCAAGAGGACTACCAGACTACAGAAGAATCACCAAGCAAGCAGCTTTATCTAATTAAATGTATTATTATTACTTTTACCACGTTTAACATAAAGATCATTAACGGATTGATTAAAAGATTTAGAGACGAGGACAGTAGTCTAGAGAGGAACATTTTTCGGTAAATTTTCAATCGGAAACTTTTACAGAAAATGTTCTGGTAAATTTTTCACAGCGGCAACTTGCGACCTACTAAGTAAGTGATAAGACTGGATTGAAGGAGGCATCACCTAGAGCCTGCTATTTTTGGTTTGGTGGAAGTGTTCATATTTATTTCAAGGTCAACGTTGTTTTTTAATGCTATTTTAGTAATGGCATTTTATTCTACAGAGAAAAAAAAACTTTTTCTGAAACATATTTTTATTTGACATCAATTTTTGAAGATATCTTAGCTTGTATTTTTTTATAATAATTTTTATTAAAGAAATGTTTATTACATTAAAAGTGAATATACTATAGTAAAAAGTTCCTGAGTAAAAATTGTTATAAAAAATACAAGTTAAAATATCTTCAAAAATTGATGTCAAATAAAAAAATCAAGCAAAAATACTGTTGTTAGTTGTTTTGTGTAGAATAAAACCCCGTTAAAAATTATAGGTGTTCGTTATAAAACCAATGTTGACCTTGAAATAACCATGAAGATGTCAACCAAATAAAAAATAACTAATACTGTTCTCTTTCCCCCACAAAACAAAAATAAAAAACTACTTTCGTTCGAAACATTTTTTTCTAAAATACTTCGTTTCGGAATATTATGGTGTATCAACTTAAATGCCAAACCTGGTAGGGCCTATAGATAAGGTTAGGGGATGGCTGGTGGAGGGGAAAGTGACAAAAGTAGTTAGTAAATTACTTTGGACAACCTTCAAATCATGTTAATTATCTTATTAATAATTACTGTACATACCGAAAGAGATTAACATTTCAAATCGTTGAGTTTCATGTTACTGGAATGTATTCGTTATAGACTTTGATCAGAATGTTGACGTTTTACATATCAGTTCTACAGTAGACCCAACTTTAATGAAGCATTCAACCACCAAGCGCTGGAGTCAACACTTTAGTTTGAGAATAAAACTGTAGGAACTAATATTATTGCCTTATCGTAGCTCATTTGATAATGTGTCTTGTGTTAGCAACTTTAGGATAAATTAAACTTAAGTTTAAACTTTAAAACTTAGGATATATCTATGATATTCGTTCTTTTTAATTTTCTTTCAAGGAAAATAAAACTATTGAAAATGTTTCTGAATGGAAAGATTTTCCATCTCCGCATCTTTAGAAAGTGCAACCATATTGGTGTGAATAAATAGTTGGAAAGTCACAAGGATAAATCCCACGTGGTACCACCACCCCCTCTCCAGACAGTGCAACCGGCCAAGATTCGTAACTTAACCTTTCCATCATCAGCAGTATATTTTATTGAGAGACTAGCACCTCAGATGTTACATTTCTTGATAATCTTAGTTTTAATCATCATTGCTTTTCTGGTGCAGCTCATGTCCAAAGTAATATTAATAATTATTCATTTTAAATATGGTATATTTAGTCGTGAGAGATGTTGAATCTATTTCGGTCGCCGTGTAGGTAGATTTTTAGCCTCTCTGTGGGAACATAACTTTGTCCAGGATGTACCTTGGAGGTTTTTTACACGTAATATTAGGAATTAGATGACATGAGATGATATTATGATAGTTATTCTGGTCCGACAACTTATCTCAGTCGGCAGCGTGTTTTTATACTAAGCTAAGTGTCCCGGGTTCGATTCTTGACATGGCCGATAAGTCTTATCGTTATTTAAATGTGGGTTTTACCTTTCACAGTGATGAACTAACGGTCGGGGGCTGGGTGTTGTGTTTTTTTAAATAGATTTAAGTTTGTTTACAAGTCGTGTGCTGATATAATGAGTCGGTTCAGAAATTGCATGTTAAATTCCTCAAATAAATTATAAATGAAATAATAGTGATTGTGAATGTGTGGAAACAATGAAATTATAAGCCTAATTAACCAGACCTAGCTGACCATCAGAACAGCTCAGCTTTTCTTCCATTAAAACTACCTGAGGTTCCACTGGGAATCAAACTCGGGACTTCTCGATCAGTAGCCATGAGCGTTTCTACTAGACCAAGAGGTCGGTCATTAGTAATAATAATGAAAATAATAATACGTTTTAAGGATTTATAGAGAAAGTTTTGAGGAAGTCAATCCGTATTAGCATAGATAATTAATTGAAAAACTAACAGTGATAGATCACATTTGGAAAACAACCACTCACTGACCCCGACTGATATTGAAACTCCTGCCCTCTACTTCAATGGTCACATTGTGATGTCAAAATCTGATCAATGTCATCAAAATACCACCATAAGTGATGAAAATTATTTATTATTCACTATATACCTCTCTTAGCAAAGAAAATAAAAATCTAGTCTAATTTAAATCGGAGTCAATATATGCTCACAAATATATTGACTTGCAAACACTCTGATACATTATAAATATTATTGTAAATTAATATTCAAAGCACTTTAGATGGATAGAGAATATTTCATAAATACCTCAAAGAATACTTTTAGAGTTCACATGATAAGAGCAGTAGAGCCACAAATTCAAAACTAAGTTGTAATTTACATTTCTTACCCCTATATTAGTTTAAATTTAAAAAAACAATATAAAAACTCACAACTTATTATTTAACGCTAGCATAATGCAAAAAGATTGTATGGTGCACCGCACATACTTTCTATCTCCTTTATCTAAAAATGTTGACATTTACTTAGAACTCGTAAGATTTGTGAGACGAAATAATATACATTGTTGCGAGAACATTACGGAAATCAGAGCATCACATTCCACCAAAGAGCATAAATAACATAATATACACTTTTACAGAAACACATTGGGGGAAAAGTAACATCTTTGTTCACCAAAAAGTATGTTAATCAATTCTCGATTTCCGAGACCTCAATTTTTTTTTAAATGCCAATAGCTCGGAAACTATAGTTCGATTAAAAATTATCTCATATAAAGTTTTTATTTATTTTTAATAGTAGACCCTATAGCAAATTTACAGTGAGAACTATTTTGTATCTCAAATAGATCAAAATTAGAGATTTCTTACATGTTAAAATGGTTTCAAAGTAATTTTTATGGAAAAATGAGTACTGTAATTTTGTTTGTAGTGTTAAAAAGTGCTTAGATATGAGTTAAAATTAAAATAGTTTGAGCAAATTTTGAGAAAATATATTTTTTCGTTCTTTGCCATTCAGTAAACTACCCTTAATTTTAGGCTACATATCTCATTCTCAAGCCTTCACAGAGGAACCTTATGAAAACCCTAGGTACCAAATTTTAACCCGATCAATAAATTGGTTTTATCTCTAAACTAAGATACAGACACACAGACATACAAACGGAATCGCAAAAAAACACTTTTTCGGGGTTCATTGGGTCATTAAACGTCAATATCCATCAAAATCTTGAATTTATTTTTTTGGTGATCATAATACTTTCTCTACTCGAGGGGTCACGAGAAATAAAAATCTAGAAATCCTGCTAATTGCTATATCCACGCTGATAAAAGGCAGGTATAGTGAGAAAAGCAAAGTTAACAATATTGGTCTTAAGTCTTAACTCATCAAACCACCTGAATAAGAGTTAGTATTCAACCTGTTAATTAAGTCTTTTGTCCTACACGTGGCTCTGGTTAAATCAACAACGTCAGACACTTTACTATCACTGTCGGTGTTTAAAATCACGACTGATAGTTCTGTGGCTCTGGTTAAATCAACAACGTCAGCCACTTTACTATCACTGTCGGTGTTTTAATCACACACGACTGATTTAGTTTGGTCTTTTCATGTCGCACAATGAGTGCCATTGTCATATTTAATTAATAAACTACCCGCCTCGGTAGCGTAGTTGGCTAACGCGCTAGTCGTGTTGAGCTCGGCCGCCGAGGACGGGGAGGTCGAGGTTCAAATCTCGGTTGGATGAACTGGGGGGGGTTTTTCCTAAATGATTTTCCACTCTCCCTCCACGCAAATGCGGGTTCACTTCCTCTAAATTCAACCTTCCCAATTCCTTTAATCCATTAGCGTAATTAGTACTTAAGCGTATAACCCGAACGGATAGTAAGACGCGGTGCTAAATATTATTATTATTAAATATTAATTAATAAACTAACTTAAACCAAGTGAGCCTACATATACTTAAGGCAGCCACCTAAAATAGCGCTGATACGCCTTGCAGACGCCAAGAAATTCCACTAAGGTGTTTATGTTTTAAAAATATGTATCACACATTTGTTTGGAAGGAGAAAAAAATGTATCAGTCGTCCAGCCAGTATTTTAGCCCAACCTCTCCGTACACAAAATATTATAGCATATGTCCACTATTGCGCGCTTAAAAACAAATTGTAGCTAGTAAAAAAATGTACAGTTATTTTTTTTCAATACACGATTGATCACTTTAAAGTGAGAATATAGGGTACGCGAGAAAATATCAGTGCTATTTCAGTTTTTATAGAAAAAACTCTTTTTGACCAGAATAAATTAATTTTCTTACAATTGTAATATCAACAGTTCATGAGCATAGCAGCATTTGATGAAAAACTTTTTAAATAAAGAGAAAAATTTGTCATTAAATTCCATCACACCCTTGACCAATATTCAAGAACTGTTGATAATTATCATGTGAAGAAAATTAAACTCTATGTTTGTACTGGAGCAATATTTGATTTATTTTGGCCAAAAAATGTTTTGATATAAAAACTACAAAAATACTGGCATTTTCTAGCGTCACCTCCACCTTAAATGGCTGCTTCAAATTACTTCAAGTGACGCCTCTAGTAGTTCCAATAGATAACGAGTGAAGCAGACACAGCATTTTATTCTCACAGATTTAACAAGCTCGCTCCAAGGCGCGCCTATTCTGGTCTTATTCCGTACATTCAAAGAAACCCGCTGATTCCACTCGCAACCGTTTCTCTGTTTTCAACTGTTGCAAGCCGTAATCTGCAAGGCACGCACCGGTATTGCCAAACATGCAAACCCCTCTGGCTGAACTTTTCCGAGAACCGGCCAAATTAAGTGTTGGGAAAGGGTTAACTTTTACTTTGTAATTTTGACTCACGATTTCTTATAAAACTTCATTACATAAGCAAATAAAACAAAGGGGTTGTTTGCTTTGTGGGTGACCAAACAATTGATTTTGATTATTATTGGCGAGTTTGCGTTTCATCATCGCACGAACTTTGAACACGAGTTTCTAAAATGAATGAAAGCATCAAATGGTAAGGGTTGCTGTATTTTTATGTTAATTTTGGTAGCAAATTCCAAGGAATGTATACATCTGGGTAGCAAGATTTTTAGGGAATGTAGCCTTATTCGCGTGGAAAGGGGTGTAAGTATGTTTCACTAAACTTTGTGCAGGACTGTCATCGGATCGCTTTAGCTCAATACTCGCACACTAGAAAGTGTTTCTTGTTTGTGTGCATGAAGTTGTTTACCAATGCATTAACCTTATTTACAAACATTCGCGCTTTTATTGGGTTCAGGGAATCAAAATTCGTGAGTGCTCACTGATCCTGTCAAAACACAGGGATATCCTCTTCAGTGCTCTTTAAACTGACCGCAACTGGGGGGTTACAATCGGGGATCAAACGGAATTATTCTGATTTTGAAGTAAAAGCATCCAAGGGGCTTTGAACCAAATTACATTTTCTTTATTTATTTTTTTCACAGCGCGTTATAATATATGTTCAGTCTCCACTCATAATTCACCCAGATAAGATAAATTAGGGGCTAAGTTATATACGAATCTAATCTTCATTAGTAGTCGAATAATAGAATACCAACTTATTAGGATGCATACACAGCCCTTCCTATCACCTACAAACCAGAAAAGAAGAGATTGACGGATTTGTACGCGCTCCCACCCACCAGTGTGGGAAGCTAATTAAAAATCTGAGGTTCCTATAAATAAACTTGAGTGTTTAGGCACAAATGTGTACCCTATGAAACACTAGCCTTTGCTGAAAAAATAATACTAAAACCCTTTTTCAAATCTTAGTAAGCCACGTGTTGCGTTAAGGGTGTCAAACGTGTTTTGTATTATTTTTAAAAAAATTTTTGTTAGGATACCATTTGTATCCTCGTTTCCTAAATTAAATAAAGCAATTGAAGTAACAGAATTGTAATAAAAAATAAAATAATTTCTGTGGCGAAAGTTCAAATAACTCTAATAGTTCGTCTTTCTAGTAAATTGACATTAGTTTGTTTATTATTAATTAATATTTATATCAAATGTAGAACAAGAACTGATACTATAGCAATTAAAATGAATATCGCATGATCTTAGAGAAAAAAATGTTATATAATATTTTGAAAACTTAAGTTAGTTCATGTTGATATGTGTGCGTATAAACTGAACAGGTATAAAAACGCGCTTTTAAAGAATAACTATATTTATTGAAATTTTAACTATTTGTTTGTTTTAAAAATGCAATAAACTTCAATAAATACGTTATCTCGTCTTTCAAAACAATTTAAATATTAAGGAAGGTCCCTAACAATTTTTATTTCAGAACTAAAGTTTGTCAATCAAAAAAGCGTTTGAATGATTTCCCAACAAAAAATAAATAAATAGAATATTAAAATCAATTCAAAGGTCGCTTGACTACCCGTAGGACAAGTCGGCTGATATATTCCTTGACTGGCGGACAGCGCCAGTGGAATACCAGAGGGTATGATCATAATTAGTTGGGCTGTGTATGAATGGGTCATGTGGAATGATGATGAGGCGTGATTGAAACGTATGGGTGCACAGGGAGAGCCCACTATTATACCCGCCCATGCATCATTTTCTCACTCAACTACCGCCATTGGACCAAGGATTAATACAGGACTACTTAATCCTATCCAAAGGCATTAGAGCAGGAACTGGATAAATCCAAGAGTTTGCTTTTTTTAAATATACGTTTCACTGAACTGTGATTTAGTAGGGTATTTTTAATGATAAGCTATTTTTCCGTAACTGAACCAATATTGTGGGTTTTTTTTAAAATCATTTAATAGCTTCATAACCTTTTCGATAGGGGAGAGGGCGTATTAAGGTGGAGTGGGGGGAAGGAAACGTGAGATAAGTCACTATTTTTACGGATTATATAACAACAACAAAAATTGTTTGGAAAATAAATAAAATATTAATTCAGTAGATACATTTATTTTCATTTTCTACTCATAGTAATATCAACAGTTATTTAATAAAGTTTATAATACCCGCTTCGGTGGTCGCATGGTCTTACTCTCTTGTTGGACTAGACTGCCGAAGATGGGGAGATCAGGGTTCGATCCTGGTCGGGTGCACTGAGGGTGGTTTTTCCTAAACTGTTTTCCACTCTGCCTCCGCGCAAATGTGGCTGCATATTCTCTAAATGAAGCCTTCCTCATCCCTAATCCATTAGTGTAGTTAGTACATAGGTGTATAATCCGAATGGGTTGTAAGACGCGATGCTAAGAAAAAAGTAATAAGTATTTCGGCGGTATTTGAACATAAACTTTTCAAACTAAGAGAGATATATATATATATATATATACACCTTAGTTTGTGTTTTCTTCCACGTCACTCTAAGGCTCCCCCGTTGGAGAAACACGACTAAGTATTTTAATTATTCTACACCCACACCGGTGGACTACCGGAATAAATGTCAGGCTCGTCTAATCTGGTTAGTCGGTGACGGGGAGGTCAGGGCTCGAATCCTGGTTGGGTGTACTGAGGCTGGTTTTACCTGTTTTACTTTTCTCCCTTCATGCAAATGTCAGCTCATCTTTAAATGATACCTTCCTTATCTTTACTCGATAACTTACCTACTCTATAGCACTAGGAACTAGAAAGTTCATTGCCGCACTTATAAAAGTACGTCATCTATATCTCTTTATGGTAAATTCTAATGTTATCCTCCCAACTGCGTCTAAGTCTTCCCAATGGTATTTTCCCATCGGGTTTACTAGTCATTAGCCTGAACACGGCTCTAGATTCTCCCATTCACACTGCATGTCCTTCCTACAGTATTCTTCATGATTTGACTATCCTAAAAAGTATTGTGGGTAATATAGGGTATGTAACTGGTCATTATGTAACCTCATCCCCTCCCTAATATCTCAGTCCATTTTTGGACCAAATAACTTCCTAAGCACTTTGTTGTAGAACATTTGTTTTGTAAGGTAAGAGACCACGTTTCACACCCATAGAGAACAAATTATTGTTTTTTTATATTCTGAGTTTTACATTTTTGAAGGCACGTGAGATGTTAGAAACTTGTTGACCGAGTAGCAGCATACAGATCTCGACTGAACTATTTTCTATTTTCCCTATTTCCACTTTTATATCTTTATTGCTAGTTAAAATAATTGTTCCTAAATATGATATGTTGTTCGAATTAATCTCTAAATTATCGTGCTCAATCTGTGCTCTCTGTGTAATCATATTCTTAGTCTTTCCAGCGTTAACTTCTAAACCTATTTCCTTACTAGCCTCTAGTAAAATCTTTGCATTTATTACAACAGCTTCCTTACTCGATTGGTATAATTAAATGCGTACAGCCCGGAGGGGTTGTAAGACGCTGAACCAAACTAATCACTCTCCATTTGCTGTTTCTTCTTCATTCTTAGGAAGCAAAGCTCTCCTAGTTATTGCCTTCATAGCCTTATTTTCTACATTTTTCCCCATTAGTTTAAAGATTGCACTTTGCTTATGACATTAATGTCCGGTTTTGAGTCAACTTATATTTAAACCTAAACAATAATAATAACAACACTTCGTGATGTCTAATTTGCTGTTTATTGGCAATATATATAATTTAATCTAAGAAAAACAAGACTCAAAAAATGTACTTGAATTAAACTCTCTTGAATTATTTTAGTTAAAATAAGTTAAAACCTAGAATTGTATTAAAAAACAAACACACTCTCCACGCAAGATCGTGAACCAAACCCTGTCCTAACATGTTGGAGCACTCATCCAACACTTGCAGATTAAAGTAGCTATAAAATATAGTAACTAAAATCAAGGTTCTTGTCAAAAACGCTACCACGAACACAACATAAAAACTGGAAGTGTTAAGAGTTGTGACGAGTTAGTACAATTTGACTGGAGAGGGAATCTAAATGTAGTTTTTATTTGGCCACAGTTATTTCCTATCATCTCTTAAGCATTACAAAATATACCTTCAACCTTTTATTTTATTAAACATAAAATATCTAAGGTGACCATACGTACAGTTTTTTTGCACGACAGTACTTTGGGGGTGGGGGGTTGAAGTCCTGTTTTACATAGGAGGTGGTAGGTAGTACGCCCATGGGTACTGGTTTTTAGCCAAGTACTTCTTTTTATAGTTAGAAAAAATAAAATTTCGTTTGAACAGCCCTAGTGCAACAAACTTTGCGTTTAAGTTGGTTTTTATGAAAAGATGCATTTACTAATTCTATTTGTCAAGATTTGTATACATGCAGTTACAATTAAATTTCCTATTTAATATCTTATAGGCTATATAAATTATCATGAAAAGGGAAGAAATTATACTGATGTTTGTAGGAAGTTCGTTCTGAAAAGTATTTTTGCCTACCAGATTCTTACTATATAGTAGGATTTAGGAAGCAAAAAAATGCCTTTTAGAATTGACTTCCTACCAAAATTAGTGTATACATACATTTAACTTTTTTCATGAATACGTCTGTCAAAGATGTTTCTTGATATTACCTCTTATTTGTACCTAGAGTTGTTTTGATTTTAATGCTAAGTATTGGTAGAACTGTAGTACTGACGTATTAGTTTGAAGGGGTTAGGAATCACTATTCTAAATTTATTTATAATCTATAAAGAAAGTAAAAAATGTTAAAATTTAATTCATTTATTTGTCTGTATGAACAGAGTTTTTCTATACATTAATATTTATTCCTTGAAATTGACGATGAAACCAATGTTCTTTCTGGTATTACTTGTCTTGGTTTGTAACTCATTGCTATCTTGAATTATCAATGAAAAGGGAGTTAATACTTAGTTTTATGTTTTAATTATTTTTTCCCCTCTATCCACCATATTTCTCCTTTTTTTTTTGTATATTTAAATGGCATGTTTATTATATTTTTTTACTTACTTTTTCTAAAAAAAAATATGTTCACCAAAAGTATATCATTAGTTGTGTGCTCCATGTGTGTATGGGCGAGGGGGGATTCCCGCATCTTACTGCCCGTCCGGTATATCCACATATTTAAATTAATAGTGTAGGGACAAAGAATGTAGAATTTTGATAAAATCTTCTAAGATTTGCGTGGAGGGATACTGGGTAACCCTTTGGTAAATAAATCCTCACTACATGCAACCGAGATTTAAATCCCTACCTCTTACGTCACCAGCAAACTAGACAAAACAAGACTGGTTCTTTTGTATCCTTTACGCCTGGGTACTAAACATGTATTCTATAGTAGAATTTGTTCTATAATCTGCGTTTTTAAAGTGAAAAATAACTTTATTTAGAAAAATTCAGAAAATTAAATTGTAGTTACATAATTATATGTGTTTATATCAATATATTTAAAAAATATTCATTGTTAAAATAGCGCACCATTTTCTGTTTCCTGTTGGGTTGAATGCAACCAGCGCGTATATATTTCCATGTGAACTTAGTTTTTTAATTGTAAGATCTAAGTATAAATAACTTTTAGTTAAAATTGTCTACTTTATTTCGTTATATTTTTAATTTTCGTAAAATCTGAACATTGGCAGCGGCTTCAATTTCACACAAATAAAAAACAAGATAATACACTTTCCAATAAAGCAATTATATATTGGATGCGAAACATGGTTTGATTGGTAGAGACAAGATCTATAAATAGTTATTCTTAAAACTATTTCCCAAAATCCTTCGGTATACTTTGAAGGTTTGAATCCCAGTGGAGTCAAAGTCCCCCCCCCCTCCCTCCATTTATTAGTATCCGTTTATGCAATAAGTATATATTAATTACGCTATTGAGATGGGGATAAGAAAGGTAGATTTTGAAAGTAAATATACCCTCATTTTAGTGGGATAAGAGTGGGAAATCTTTCAGGAAAATAAAAATTCACTACACCCTACCGGGATTTTATCCCCCCGTCATCGGTAGTCCTTTATAATTTAAGGTAGGGGGGAAGGGGAAGCGATAAAAAGGCCAGTGTTTTTGAAGTTTTTATGGCAAAATATTTTTATTAGGCGAACTAAATAAAATATTGCTCCAGTACAAACATAGAATTTAATTTTCTTCACAAGGTTTCTTCAACAGTTCTTGAATAAATCTCAAGGGTGTCCTGGAATCTAATGACAACTTGTTATCTTCATTTAAAAAGTTTGTGATCTAATGCCGCTCTGATCATGAAGGATATTCAGGAACTGTTGATATCACCACGTGAAGAAAATTAAACTCTATGTCTGTACTGAATCAATATTTTATTTATTTTTGCAACAAAAAAAAATGTTTTACCATAAAAACTGCAAACCCACTGGCTTTTTCTCGCGTCTCCTTCCATCCCGCCTTAAAATATACGCTTTAGATGATTCTATTACCGAAGCTGGTACTTTCAGTTCATACAAACACCGTCCACCCCACCATCTGTAAGGGTTCGGCCAGACTGGCGATCGTGCGAGCGAGCGCGTAATTAGCAGATAGCTCTCTATAGTTGTTGACGAGGAGGCTACGAATCTTGTTTCAGTGAAATTAGGATGGGTTTTGACAAGTGATTTATTTTTGTGGTTTTCTCCTCCTCTTTCCACGCTAATGGTGATTCTTATTCGTAAAAGCCTACTTTGATAATATTGAAGTATTTTAATATATCAGTTTTACATATATATATATATACATACATACATATCAGTATGGGTTATAATCTTACCAATTAAATTAGGCCGTTAGTATCAACTGTGCTAAAACTATCGATAGTAATAAAAATGTCAAACTTAGAAGTTTTCCTAGCACTCACAGAACCAACATATAATAATATTGCCTAGCGCCTGTAAACTAGACTGTACCGGGTCGAGCGCGCACACTTGAAAAATAGAACCAGTTCTATATTTCAAGCATGCGCGCTCCAGTCTGGCCACCTCTCATTACAACCAATGTGTTCTATTTTATATTTTAGTCGTTCGCCCAGTCTGGCCACCTCTTACAATCAATGTGTTCTATTTTATATTTTAGTCGTTCGCCCAGTCTGGCCACCTCTCATTACAACCAATGTGTTCTATTTTATATTTTAGTCGTTCGCCCCCTAAGCCAGACAAAATTAGCTTGACGCTTAGCCCACGTGACCACCAATGCGAGTACTAAGCTGTTAACATCCACGATGTTAAACGTACTAATAAAAAGTAAGAGGCCAGTCCTAAACATGCAACAATTAAATGCATTAATTTTTGAAATATTGCTATGTATCGAACACGGGTCCTTTCTTTGAACCGGCAGCTGTTCTCCCCTTACCGACGAAACGCAGGATCCAACCATGTTTTATGTCGTTTCGCTTTTCCCAATATCTTTTAATGGGTCGTAAAAAATAAAATATGTAGCCTCTTGACCGAAAGTATCGGAGAAAAGTGATCCAAGCGGAGGAGCAGGAAGTATCACTGAAGTTATACTTAAATTGAGAGTGAACATTATCAAAAAACCACACAGCAGGGGTCAAGTTGTCTAAAACTTTAGACTTTAATCGAATATTTCGATTTTTATGGGCAGATTGATGCAATTATGTTTATTTTGTTTGCTTTATTCTTGTGAGTGTTGCTATAAATGTTTTCCATCCACTATAAACTTTAGTGATGGTGCATTTCCTCTATAAATTAACCTTCTCGTGAATACTGCTAGTATTATTTTGTTAATAATATTTTGGTAAACACCTGAATAAAATATTATAATGAACCTAACGCATATGTTCATGGCATGCCAATTAGAATACGTAAGCTAGCACAAAAAGAAGTCATGATCAACTTCGGAAACCCATTAGATACATAAAAATGATCACGTGAAGGTAGATCTAGTAGCTTTTCTAGCTCCCTTAATGTGAAAATTAGATTGTAATGTAACTCTAGACAAATACTATAGACAGTTCTCTGGCTATCAATTCCTCACCACAATGGTGGGAGGTGGGGGGGGGGCATCAATTTAAACTAGGCATGTCCAACCAACGGGCTGTAAGTTCTGTGTGGCCCAACGGATCAAACTGCAGAAATGAATAACAAATTAGTATCTGGTTTTCATAACATTCAGGCGTTAGGTCATATATATTTCATGTATGGCCCCCAGCCAATTTGCTAAGAACTTATGCGGCCCTCATCTGGGGAATGGTTGGACATGCGAAACTATTTCTTCCTGTCACTCCAGGAATCGAACCAAAAACGCGTAGTGCAGCATTCATAAGCATACTCCAATGATTATTAAAAACAAACTAATTTTTTAGCACCGTGCTCACATTACTAATAATTTCGGTACAGATTTACAGTTTCTGTTGTAGTACGTAACGATTAAGAACACCATGAATCTGTGAAAAACGAGAGGGTGTATATCACTGTCCTAACAGGGTGTACAAAACCATCATTCAACCTGCGCTAACCCAACGACTCAGCGGATATTTGCTCCGAGCATCAGATGAAGTTGGTAGCCCTAATATATGTTAACCACGACGGAGCGTATATCTGGTTGCCACCAAGAATTATTTATGCTCGCAGCCCATTTTTTGCCGCAACATTAAACAGAATGCATGACGTAATATCCCTATAGAAGCTGTCATCTATACACACTACTCTCTCTCTCTCTCTCACTCTTTCTATCTATCTCACACACGTAGTTTGTATTACGTCTACATCCTTCCGCGTTTACTCGTCGCATTTGTCAAGCGGTCGTTGAACGAATTTTCTCATCCTTCTCTCTTTCTCTGGACAGGAAGTTTTTTTTTTGCGCTAATTTTTTTTCCTCCCCTTTAGTGAGCGTTTTGCCGGAGTCCTAGCGGGTAGCTTGTACGTACAGTGGCGGGCAGAGCTATATTTCATTAAAAGCCAGTGACAATGCCAAGGAGTTAGAAGAGTGACTTACGAGTTTAGGGGCTGTGGTTTGATTCCGAGATGGGGGTGCCTAGAATAATTTAATCTCCTATGCCGTTGCCCAATAGTGCCCAAAGTGGATGTTAAGTATTTTTTATCAGTTTTAATAAGCGGGTTACTTAACGAATTAATTCACGGGGTAAGAATGAGGAGGGTAGCTATAGGAAGTTCACCCACATACGTATGGAGAGAGTACGGGAAAATTACAGTATAAACTCAACTCCAGTGCACCCATTTGAGATTCAAACCCTGACCTCCCCGTTCCCAGAATGATTCAGACTGGTGCCTAAAGATCACGTGACCACTAGTGAGGTCTTAAAGTTTATTGAAAGTTTTACTTAGCCTAAGTTTGTCTGTAAGTCCGATACAGAATGTGTCCCTTAACTATTGCAAACCTATATTATTATTATTATTATTATTATTATTATTAGGTGTGCTGTCTTACGACACGTCCATTCCTTTTGTCAGTGAGCTTAAACTGCCAATGCACCAGTCCTCTGCCTCCTCCTTCAGCTCCCATAATTTTCTTCCTTGCTTCAAGTCATCTAATATTTGAATCCTCCTTCAAACTACACTCCTCTTTCCCTCAACCTTGCCTTCTATGACGTCGTTCAGAAGACAGTTCCTCCTAAGGATGTGTCTGATCCAGTTTGGTTTGCACTTTGGGATCACATCCAAAATGGCTCTCTTCTCACCCACTCTTCTTAGGACTTCTCCATTGTCAACTTTCCTGTCTCCCTGATCTTCATAAGTCTTCTCCAGCATCACATTTCAAAGCTCTCCAAGTATTTATTTTTCTAAATACCAGATTAAAATAGATTATGACTTTTAAAATACCTAATTTGTTTCACCCTTGACCCAGTGACTGAAAAAGTAAGTTTAGTCCATTAAAATATTTATGTAAATGTTATATAGTTGAAATATACTAAGTGGGAGCTCATACTCTTCAAAACCTGAATTTTAAAATATCGTTATTAATGAATCAATTTCATTTTATGATAGACTACTAGTGTTTGATATAGTATACATTTTTTTAAATATTAGATTAGTTGAATTATTAAAAGATACATTCATAAAATCACCAAATACCATCTCGGATGCATAATTCAATAGTCTTGACACACAATTTATCTAGTTTTATGGTGGCAATATGAATATAGGCAAACAAAACGAACAAAACCTCCCAGTATTTTGTTGGCCAAACTGCATTCCATGGGAAGTACAAAGTGGCCAATTCGTTCGAATAACGAGAGCACGGGTCATGCGACCTTTTGTTCACAACTATCAAAATCACTTTTTATCATTTTGAAGGGAGGGCTTGGAATCACATTTCAAATTGAAGTAATTAATATTTGAAACACGAAATACCAATTAATGATTCTGATTAGTGTATAGTTAGGCGTAGAAGCTATGCACTGGAAACTGTTTGGGAGGTTCCATCATCCCCTGATGTTTGCCACCACCCGCTCGTCCCCTCCTCACTGTCCCCTCTCACAACCATTTCTCTTCGTGCATAATAGTTGTTTATATTTATTCGGTGGCTATTCAAACGTGAAATCGGTCGCTTTTAGTAATACAACAGTGTCATCAGGATAATTTCCAGTAATGACGCTACATACATTCATTTATGCTCTTGTCGCTTCCAATTATTAGAACCTGTTCATCGAGGAAAATTCACATGTGAAGTTTCTCATACAGACTGGGCATTCCTATATTCCCATGAGTAATTCTTTACAGGCGTGTGAAGCCTCATGATACATGAATAGGTTTTTACTTAATGTATCATTATTATTTTGAGCTAACTCCAAAATTTAAAATTACTGGAGACATAATCAGAATATTTCTTTGGCTGAGTACTTTATCTGAATTAGTTTGTAGAGGGGGATTAATGAACCATTTTCCAGTGTATTCTGCCAGTAATCGAATAAAAATAAGACATTTATTTGTCCTTAATGTATAACCCGAACGGGTAGTAAGACGCAATTCTATAATAAAAATAAATATTTGTCCTTAATTACTTAAGATGAACCTGTTAAATTTGTATCAGACGATATTCTTCAGACAATTAATAATGATTGATTTAAATAACGTCACGCTGGATGACCTGAAAAAATACTAAAGTGGAAAAATAAATAAAAATATTGTATTTATGTCAGTGTGACTCCATTGCATGAAATCTAAATCATGTTTAAATTTAGCATTTTTGAGAGAGATAAAAGGTTGTTTGTTTGCACACCAAGCTGTCCGTGTATTCACACTAGCAGGTATAGACGAGAAAGGTAAAAGAGAATATGATATCTAGATATAGAATTCCTCACCAAAAAGCATAAATAATAGCTTCGGCTATTTGATTCGAAAATAAATGTATTCAAATTTCCGTGGAGGGTGTGTGAAAAATAATTTAGTAAAAATATCAACCTTAGTACACACGATCCGGACTCGAACCTTGGCTTCCCTGTTAGACAAAACCTGGCCAGACGAGGTTAACAACTTTGTAAGCATCTCATATGGTGCGTGCAAAGGTGTTTTTAAAAGGGAATTCACTAACGTAACCCCTAATTTACTGGCCGAACGGTCTAAGGCGTCATTCTCGTGTTACACTGGCTTACTGATAACTAGGAGATCGGAATTCAAATCCCAGTCGGGTCTATTGAAAGGTTTTTCCTAAATTTTTTCACAATCTCTTTCCACGCAAATTCGGGTAGATCACCTCTAAATTTCTTTCTTCCTCATCCCTACCCCACTAGAGTAATTATCATACATGTGTGTAACTTGAACAGGTAGTAAGACTGAAGATGTGGTGATAAAAAAAAGTGGAGTTTATGTACCGTCCTTTAAGCATTGATGAACCATGTTAATGATAAAGCCCGTTGATAAAATTCGGAAATGTACTCAAGGTTAAGGAGTGAGAATTAGAGTACGCCAGAGCTAGCTTAAACTTTACTACTGTTCCATTTTGAAAATTTACTTCACGCGTCTTTTTTTTTATGAATCCCTAAGTAAAAAAAATAAAAGAAGTTTATAAAGCTCTTCTTCCTCAGATGAAATGAAAAGGTTATAAAATTCTTATGAAGCTGGAAATGTGGCTCTAAAACTTTGAATTAACACAATCTTTGTGTCAAAGTAAGCACAAATAAAAGACCATCGTCGTAAAAAAAAATGGGGTTGGAATGGATGTAGGAGGGGAGAGAATCTCATTCTCTCCAGATTCTGTCAACAAGAATATTACAGTGACTTTGATACGTTAGAGAATATAACTTATATAAAACTCTGTAAAAAGTCAAAATAATATACACGTGAAATGAAATTGGCCAAGCAGATAAAGAATTACTATGATCAATATTTATACATTAGTGGCATAGGAAAGAAATACTAATCTTAGGGTTGCCACGGACCTCAAAAACTGGGAAAACAAAGATTTATTTTTTTGTTCTTGGAAAAAGCCTTAAAAACACAGGGAATTTCACTAAAAAAGCTCAAATATACTGGAACATTTGTGATTTGATACATTAACCTTGAAGCATTAATTAGGAGGCCTTTGTTTAGAACAAAATGGTAACTAAAGAGCCTGGTACTCTGATAAAAATAAATACTATACCACTCGCCCTCTTTTCTTATACCACTGAAATATTGGATTATATAGCAGCTTGTTCTCGTCATCAAAGTCGAACTCAAGATTTTGATAGATATTTACGTTTCATGATCCCCTGAAACCGAAAATGTTGTTGTTCTCACGATGCTGTTTGTGATCTGTTTGGATGTGTTTTTGTATCTCAGCCTATAATCGAAATCATTTTACCAATTGGACTAAAACTTGGTATTTAGGGTTTTTATAAGGTTACCCCAAGGAGATTTTTGGAATTAGCTATATAATCTTAAAATTAAGGGTAGTTTACTGAAGAGCAAAAAGCGAAACAATCTATTTTCTCAAAATTCTTTCTAACGGTTTGACAAAATTTTGTATCCAAACTCTTTATTTGAGATAAAAAATTACTTATCATTATAAAATTGTAGTATTATTAAGAATAAGAATACTTTATTTGAAATATATTTTTATAAAAATAATCAATTTTTAGCTACAAGCACGCGCGCGCACACACACACACCCTCACACACATATATATTAGTAAGCCCGTGCGAAACTTTCACACATTCAACCTTCCCCACCCCTCTCCCCCCCAAAATAAATGATTTAGTCTTTTTTTTGGGTTGTTGAAAGTAAATACTCAGCGAAGTGTATACACAAAATATCAAAGAGAGTTTATTAATTTGAAATTATTTACAATTTACAACACCTCTTTGTATAGAATATTTGATGTCAGAATGCAATCATATTGAAATTTTTGTTTGTCATTTTCGGTAATGGATACAAAAATATTGTTAGATTTTTCTTTTAACTTAAATTTTAAACAAACTATGTGTTTTAACGTAAACTGAGTATGCTATGTCAGAGGTCCACTGATACCTTATTCATCACTGTAGGCTTTGTATTAGTTGAGAAAAGGGAATGTTGACAAAAGAAATAATATATAGGATGGACACAGATGTTCCTCTTTTCTTAATGTTTGTTTATTATTTCATGTATTCTCTTTGGTGGAATGTTCCTGTAGAATTGTATATTATTTAGTTTCACAAATCTTAATAATTTTTAGTAAAAGTCTCTATATTAAGATAAGAAAGAGAGGAATTCTGTGCAGTGAAACGTATCATTTAATTAACTATGAATTTTATCACCATAATTATTAACTGTTTACTCTAAACGATAGGGATGGAGATGTTAATTTTAAAGCTAAAAAGACCACAATAAATCACTAGGTATAGTTGGTGCTATTCATCCCGTTTGAAAATTAATAAATAACTTTCCATATTCATACTTCTGGAAAATATTCTGTGTGAATGCTATCAAACTATGATCATTGACTGACTGCCTTTGAAAGATTACAGTACATATTTATGAGGTGAATGAATACTAAACTGCGTTTAGTAACTTTTTTATCTGATAGGAAAGGCCAAAGTTACCGTGAACCAACGAAATGTAACTGCGTAGCGTACGCGTTATTTACCTTTACCTATGACCAATAAGTCACGAGAACACACAAGTGGGCACGCGGTAAAAGGCATCAGTCTCACCTTGTCTGGTTTACCAGTGAAGAAGAACTGGAAACTTGAATCTCAACAAGGTTCAATGGTTGGTTTTCCACATTTGATTTCATACTTTTTTTTTCCATCCGTTCTCCAGTCTTCTGAGGGTTTATTTCCTGTAAAGAATAATCCTCATTTCTTATTCTTAGAGTGAATCTTTAATATCCTTGCTGTAGAATGTACTAAATAATTTTTATAAACACTTTGTTTAAAGGTAAAGCCGCCAACAATATGTTCTAAATATAACGTCTGAGAAGTATAGTCCACACCCGATTCAGTGGCTGAATGGTCTAAGGCGTCACTCTCGTGTTAGACTTGCCAGATGATGATGGAGAGATCGGAGTTAGAATCCCAATCTGGTCTACTGAGGGTGGTTTTGTCCTGAATAGTTTCCCACTCTTCTTACACGCAAATGTGGGTAGATTATCTCTAAAATGTTTCCTTCCTCATCCCTAGCCCACGGGCCACGAGATTAATTATCATATGCCTATAACCTGAACAGCGGGTAAGAAGCGGCTATAAATAAAAAAAGGTAGATAGCCACACCTTATTTATGTTCATTTTTATTTATTTGTAATGCTATTCCGACTATAAAAAAATACAACCGAGCGTAATTTATATATTTGCAACAACTAATACATGCTCTTATATGGAGCGTAAAAAAGTGTTTTATCAAATAGAAATATGTGGTTTGCAATTTACACAATTGTACGATAGATAAATAAATGTGACATGAGGAGTAAAAAATAAAATGTGTATGACCGTTTGCCGGAAGACTAGTTCAAAAGACCTTTGGAGATAAATCAAATAACCGTTTGTGTATAAAATCTATCTAGACACGCATCGGTTATTTTTGGCTGGTGTTCCACACAATTTCTTTATTGATTTCTTTTTTTTTAAACATGAAAGGAAGCCGAAAACGTTTTTCAGAGTCATATATTATGTAACACACGACACGACAAAACACTAAACTTGCCCACTTTTCGCTTCCGGCGAGGAACTGAAGAAATGAAAACGACCACTTCAAGACCGGCAAGGCTTAGTACAATGTAGCGGGCATTGGTGGTCGAGGTTTGAACCCTGACTGGTTGTATTGGGAGAAATTCTTTTTGATTGTGTGGTTTCCTATATTATGAATTTCCTTAAAATTCGTGTTACTCGTCTTGTTGCCTCAGAATGGTAAATTCTCTAAAACCAACAGCGTAGAAAAATATTAAATATTTCAAGATATAATAAATGCTCGATTATCCGGTACCTGAACCGAAAGGAACGTATAAAAAGGCGTCATTCTCTTCAAGTCTGATCTGGATTATTAAAAGACAGGAAATAAATAATGGTAATTAATTATTTCAATACATGTTACTATACAAAGAAAAAGTTTGAAGACCATTACATTGCTCAATGATATAAGGAACTAGAAAGTTCATTGTCGCACTTATAAAAGTATTCCACCTATTCCTATCTTGTGATAGTTCTTTCCAGTCCACCTCATTACAACCTATCTATTTCAGGTCCATTCTTAATGTTTTCCTCTCGTCTGCGTCTTAAGTCTTCCCAATAGTTTCTTACCATTGGGTTTGCCAGTCAGTACTCTAAACACGGTCCTAGATTCTCCCATTGGCGTTGTGCATCCTGCCCGCCGTTAATCTACGAGACTTAATTATCCTAGCAATGTATTGTGTTGAGTACAGGGTATGTAACAGCTAAAGCTAACTACGCCTATTCGAAAATGACACTATTTACACTACACATCTACACAACATTGCAAAAAATTTAAAAAAATTGAGTGTTACCTGCGCTTTAGGTATTCTTTAGAAATTTGCCGTTAGAGCAAGTGTGGAGCTAAGAAAAAGTACCGGATAATCGAACTCTTAAACTCTTTATTTCAACTACTCACACTACACTTTGAAATTTACTCGAAAAATTATGTAATTAGAATGAATTACTAGAATTTCAGCACAATAGAACTCTTTAACAATTATTATAAAAGAAATTATTTAATAACAGGCCAATTTTCATATGAAGAACCTTATATGACAGCTAAAAAAGTTACTATATATACTTTCACGTATTCTTGTCATGATAACAGCAAAAAAAAAGTATTTTCTAAAAGTTTCTTTCTTCCAAAATCCTACTATATAACCCTTGTATTTGGATTGTTGTAACCAATTACCATAACACCAACAGTTATTGATATTATGTGGATGCCTATTAACTAGCTCAAAAAAAACAAAACATATTAAGCCCCATACAATAACAGTACTCATTTCAGTAACTTATTATATGTATTTTTTAAGTACGGAACAAAACGAAAAGCCGCAGTTTATTACACACACATACACACACACACACAGACAGTCATCCATCTCCTCTCTGACGCAATGCTGCCACTCATTTCAAATTAATTTCCCGTCCCCTTTCCTCCCTTGCCCCAAACTGCTGAGCTCTTACATTTAATCCCCTTCCCCCCAACCAGAAACTGTATTTGCACTAGGAACTTGAAGCACAAAGTAATTAACTCCCCAACTTCAAAGTGACGTCTTGTGTCTTATAATCGTCTTCTTGCTAATATAACAATGACACACAGAGCCACTAAAAATACACGTGCTATGGGGGGGGGGGAGAGAAATAATTATTTCGCAACTTGTTACGGGGAATAATGTTCGCGACGCAAATAAGAGGCGTTCGACTGTAGTATGAATGATTAGGGTGAATTCCTTTATAGTGTGTCGGTTTTTATACGAGAAGATGGGGCGTGGATGCGTAAAATAGGTAGGGAGAAGAAGACCTACCACGTATTAATTAAGAAACATCCCGGTTTTAGAAGTTCTAGTGCTACCATCCCTGTAAATGTTGAAATTAACGTGCAAATTACAGAAATTGTACAAAAGCTATAATTGCTAAATCATTATTGAAAGCAATCATTACGAATGAAATTGAAAGACATATATATATTTTTACAAACATTTAATAAACTGTATCATTAAATTTGTATTTTCCTAGCAAACTACTTGATATAAAATGTTAAAGTTTTTCCTATGCCTCTCATTACCTGTTATACGCTAATGTTGTTAAGATTAGGAAAGCAAAATTTAGCAAGAATGTACCAGAATTTGTTTGGAGGAATAGTGATAAACTATTTAATAAAAAAAACCTCTCAATATACCTGGCAGGGATTCAAATCCCGAACTTTCCGTCACCAGCTGATCTTACTAAATGAGTTAGACATTTAGACCACGTGCCCACAGTCGCGAGTATATAAATTGTTAAATATTTTTATTTTCCTAATATTCGAACTGATGTTCATACAGTCTAAGGGGTCAATCTCACAGTATAGCTGATTGCTGATGATGGGGGGTCATGGCTTGAATCTAGGCTGAGTGCACTTTTTGTTTGTCTTTTTTTCCTTAATGCAATTTATCACTTTGGTTTTTCCATCCCATGTCCCCGCTAATGGGGTTGCATTTTCTCTAAGCTACCCTCCCAACCCCTATCATCTGGCATAAGTCTCGAATAGCCCTTGATGTTGAATATAATACTTTTTATGTTAAAAAAAACTATCTTTGAAAAGTAAGCTACTCTCGTAAATTGTGTAAGAAACCCGATTAATTCTACAGTGTAGGTAGTCTAATTAATTTTTTTTTTAACTATACAAAACTTATGAAAATATTTTAGATGTGAGACCGCAAGACGGGGACAAAGTTTGTCGAGGGTTGAAAGTAGCTAGAGGGGGTTTTTGCGAGTTAGAATATAAAAGGTCGCGAGTGCGGGCGCTAAGTAGGTTAGCTCGGTCAGCAATTTCTACCGCACTCTGGATAAAATATCCGACCCGCAACCCATAGGGGTTATAGGAAGGGGTGGGGAGAAGGGAAGTATTCTATCGAAAACTTAAACCCTTACATAGTCTCGGCTTGGTCTGCCGCTGGAGGGGAATGCCGTTTATCTAGACATAAAGTGTTACCAACTTATAAATCGATGCCCCGCAATTTGAGTAAAGCTGTAGAGTAACACAAATATAATAAGAAATATATTTATATAACTTTGCTACTAAACATCCTAATGCAATTTTTTACTAGGTGTTCTGTCTTACGACAGGTCCATTCATTTTGTCAGTGAAATTAGACTACCAATGTACCCTGTCCTCTGCCTACCTCCTTCAGCTCTCAGAATTTTCTTATTTCCTTCAAGTCACCCAATATTTGAATCCTCCTTCCTATGCTCCTCTTTCCCTCAACCTTTCCTTCTATGACGTCGTGCAGAAGACAATTCCTCCTAAGTATGTGCCCGATCCAGTTTGCTTTGTACCGAAGAGTCACATCCAAAATGGTTCTCCTCTCACCCACTCTTTTTAAGACTTCTGATGAAAAATACATAATTATAAATAAAACAATCAAGAAAACTTACAGGTAATTCATTCGACCTATCAATCCGAACAATCGTGGCTCGATACAGACTGACCTCAACGCATGTTAACAGTAATTCCCAATATCTTCTTTATACGAATACGGGTGCGTTTTCTATAAAAACTGACTTCATTTTGTTTCCTCAGGTTAAATAGTTTATGAGGTTTATGAAAATACCAGGCTCAGTGTTGTTTGAGTGCTAATGAAGGATTAGGCTAGTTTTAATGACTAGTCATAACTCTCGCCTCATGCTTTGTTGTTATAGTTGATCAAATGACTGCCCACTACTCTAATCAAGTATAGCTACACTAACAATCTAACAACGCCTAGAACTGTTTCGACATAGCATCCTAAGTAACTGCTAGCTGGAGATTGTTTTGACACTATTAACCATAGTGGCTTCAGTCACTGCTAGAGAGAGCTAGTTCGTTCACTGCGAGCCAGAGATAGTTCAGTCACAGCTAGCCAGAAATAGTTTAGCTACTACCGGCCATAACTGGTTCAGTCACTGCTAGCCTGAGATAGTTAAGTAACTGCCAGCCAGAGCTAGTTTAGTAACTGCCAGTCATAGCTAGTTCAGTCACTGCTAGCCAGAGCCGGTTCAGTCACTGCTATCCAAAGCCGGTTGAGACACTGCCAGCCAGAGATAGTTTAGTCACTGCCAGCCAGAGCTCACTGCTAGCCAGAGCTAGTTCAATTACTGATAGCCAGAGCTGGTTCAGTCACTGATAGCCAGAGCTAGTTCTGTCATTGATAGTCAGAATTGGTTCAGTGACTGCCAGCCAGAGCTAGTTTATTCACTGTCCACCAGATATAGTTCAGTCACTGCTAGCCAGAGCTGGTCCAATCACTGCTAGCCAAATCCGGTTCAGTCACTGATAGCCAGAGCTCACTGCTAGCCAGAGCTAGTTTATTCACTGTCCACCAGATATAGTTTAGTCACTGCCAGCCAGAGCTTCACTGCTAGCCAGAGCTAGTTCAATTACTGATAGCCAGAGCTGGTTCAGTCACTGATAGCCAGAGCTAGTTCTGTCATTGCTAGTCAGAATTGGTTCAATGACTGCCAACCAGAGCTAGTTTATTCACTGCCCACCAGATATAGTTTAGTCACTGCCAGCCAGAGGTGGTCCAGTCACTGATAGCCATAGCTGATTCATAAACATGTCTAGGCCCACTAACTTTTACTTTAAGGTCGGCTACATTTTCTACCTTAGCTAAGGGTAATCGAAAAATAGGTAGCCATCGTCTGGTCTACCCAACTTTTTCCCTCCTTGGTCGTGACTGGAATAATTTCCAAATACTCCCCATGGGTAAAACTCCAATAAAGATGAAACTTGGGGGGGTTGAAAATGAAGGAGGGGCTGGAGTAGTTGAGGGAAAGTTGGGAAAGGATCTCATTAGGAGAAGTCGCCGACTGGACGTTTGGCTCGAGTAGCTAGCTATACCATGCCATACCATCCTATACCATCCTATACCATCCTGGATCAGACAAGCCTCGTGGTTAGCGTGCTACTTCTTTCTCCCTCTTTCTCTTTGCGAGAAGCATCATGAAACTAATTTCAAGGGGTTTCAGACTTTAAAAACACGTGCATGCGTAGTTTCGTATCAGGTCAAATTCTTAGGTGAAATAAATCGCATTATGCATTGTAATAGCTTCCAGTTTTTGTGTACCAAGCCTTCTTTTTTAGCTCACGCCCCCCGTTCTCTACTTCCCCCCTCTTCATAAACAAGTAATCTCGTAATATACAGGATTTTTGATTATGATAGAGCTGAGGTTCTAATCTCAGCCGGGTACATCGGGAGTGGTTTGTCACATATGAGTTATCACTATGGCTGCTTAGGCCCTTTCCATGCTAATGTGGGGTAATTTCCTCAAAATATCTTCCTGGTCCATTCATCAGTGATTAAGACGTTAAATAAACTTTGTGGTAAAACTCGTAAACTCAAAACGAGTGTCACATTTGATTTCAAAACTATCACACAATGGTTCCATGTGATACTTTTTCTTATTATTCTATTTACAATGATAAGTAATTATTAAAAATAGAAGTGAACGTACCACCAATTTATTTATTTACAAAATTTCTTATTGATTTTTAATATACACGCATGACTTAAAACTAACTTAATCTATGACAACTGAGTAACATTAAATTCTCAACCCCCAGGAAATTTAATGTTTAGTTAGAGGGTGACCCTAAAACATGTTACATTTGGACATCGTCATGCAAGCTCTTGAACAGTCAGGACAAGGAAGAGAAGGAGCTAAATGGGAATGACAAGAAAAGTATCAATTTAAGGGCCCTTTAAGCTGCTATAAATTTGGTTTGAAATGCCCCTTTGCCCTACAAACCATTACACCTGATGGTGAATCCCTTACCAAACAGTAGGCATTCATGTCCTTTCCCCGTTAGGTAGAGCTCAACTGCGCTTTGAAGACCAAAGACTTGCCATGAATAGGTTATTCTGAATTTTTGATGAAGAATCTACCTAAGGGGCTAATTTCTTTGAGTTTTCCTGTCACTTGTGAACTCTATGAAATCTATAACGTTGATTCCCATATATTTATACTTACCTATGTAATATCCCTTTGCTCGGTCGTTATCCCTTTAGTCTACTAGGCTAAAGGTTACAAGTTATATTCCCGGCATGTACGAAAAGTGTATGGCTTGTGAAATGGGGGATTTACCTTCAACAGTGATGAAATTATGACAGGGATACTTAGAAGGGTTGTTTGTTCTATGGTTAAGTTAATTTGTATGGTGTGTAGTGATAGTATCAGTTTATTCAGAAAGTGAATGTTAAATACATCTTGTAAATATATTTATATATTATACATTTCATCATGATTTTTATCAACTTTGATGCATAACGAATAGAACAAACGCAATAAGACAGTATCAAGTCATGTGGTATTCAGTCCCAAATTTATGGAAGGTTGACAAACTGTTGCAATAAGAAAATGTGTTCAGGCTCTTTAGACTGTAATCATAGTAAGATCTTTAAAAAATACAGCTGAGAATCTAGCTTGAGTTTCAGATCGTAAAGGAATCAAGTGGGAGACAGTTTTTTAAGTTGCTAGGCCCGCCTTTTTCTAAATACTAATCAACCTTTGAACCTTGATTTAAAAAATTGGTGTGATATTTATTTGATGTTTCATCTCTTGAAGTTATGATTATTTAATGCATTAATTTTTTTTAGTGAACCTAAAATGTTTATAAAGTGATTATCAAAATTTTTGGAAATATGTTGTATTTGTAATCATCTTTAAAGTAAATTATTCTATCCAAATTTGTTTTAAGCAGAAGATTCGATGCGGACTCAGCTTGCAATTTATTTAAACCATAAGATTCGATTTGGATCATATTCGAAATTTCTTTTAAGCGTGAGATTTGATTCGGATTCGATTCTAGCTAGTTAGCCAAGATTAATTTTCTATTCTGAATTGAGAATCTTGTATTCGCACAGGCTTAGAATTTAGTTTCTTAAGTAGTTTCATGATTTTTTTCTATATTCTTGTTTCTAGACATTCTATCTCACTTTATCTCTCTCTCTCTCTCTCTTTTGTGAAGTGTCTCAAACTTTTGTTTGTTGTGTGTCTGTTTCTCACTGTTCCATGTTCCTGTGAATTTGATATTGATTTTCCTTGCGCAACTTCAGAAGTCACTTTATATACTCCCCTATGCGCGTCATGTTGTTTCCCTATAAAACACGCCCCCCCCCCAACTCCCCAACAGTGTCTTTTGTCGCATCCGCAGTCCTTCCAAGCCTCTTGTCACAACCATGGACACACCTCTTTGCCTATGTTTCTTCCTCACTCTCTCTATTATTTACCGATATGTCTCTATGTCCTGTCCTCCTTGACTTCCCCTTCCCCTCCACAGTTGTCAAACCATCTCTCCATCTCTCTTAATTTCCCTTCACTACCCTTCTGGAATATAAATGGCGATGCTAGATGGATGGGTGCCCAACTACCGTTTCTCTGGCCCTATCCCCGTCTTTTAACTCATCATGAATTCCATTTTCATACCCGGTGGTTCCTTCTCTTTATTCCTGCAACCCTCCCAAATCTCACTCCAACACACACTCACGAATTGGGCCAATATTGAATTTTAGAGCTCTGTCACGCTGGTCTTGTAAAAACATCAATCAAATATATACCCTTGATTATTTTTTTATATTTTCCTTCGAATTCATTCGTGTCAAGATGAAATTGTCGTGGGCAGTTGGTTACAAAGGAAATGGTGTGTGTGTGTGACATAAATAAATACTCACGTACAATTTCCTTTTGTCTGATTCTCTCTAAACTGTTGCAAAACGCCGATTAACAACATGTTCAACTTAACGACTTGTCATTCGTCATTTATTTTATTGCTGCATATGAATGATTTTCATATGTTTAAAGTGTTTGGAACGAGGGTCATAAGATTTTCAACTGGCGAATGAAAATGCTCCCTTCTTTTTCTTTAAACTATTCCGTATTCCAACTAGCGTATTTTTATTTCTGTACCACGTTTTACTACCCATCCTGGCCATCCACATTTAATTACACTAATAATATAAGCATGATTAAAATAGCTACGTCAATTGAGATGCAACCCGCTTCGCAAAATGGCATCGAAATCTCCAAGTTATCGTTAAGCATCGTTAAGCATATCAGCTAGCACTAAATTGTTTCCAAAACTTATTTCTAATATGGGGCTATTTTTAGGAACATTTAAGTTCCACAAGCGTATAGCCTACCGGGTTAATTTGGTCAGTGAGTCTGATTTTAAGAGACAGATCCAGATGGATTCACTGACGTTGTTTTTTCCAGAGGCTGGTTTTACATCCTTCTTCTATATGAATTCCGATGTCGTTTCAATTAATTACCCCCATTCCTGCCCATATAGATCAATCTATTTAGCAATCAATATTCTTATTTTGAAATTTGTAACCAAGTATAATATGTATAATACTAAATAACCAGTTATTGCGTCTGTATATTTACTATTTATCAGTTTGATACGTTCTCCACACGGTTAAGAAGCACCAAAACTATTTCAATTTATAACGTTCAACATCCGGCAGCTCAATTTTTAATAGTTCCTCGTAGTACAATCTTGAGCTAACTATGGCCATCACAAACCAGACATGGTAATCAATAAATTAAATATTTGAGACATATTATCTGGTTCGCAAACTGGGTGCACAAACAAATGCAGCCCATTAACAACGCAATATTTACCTAATCAATATCATAAAATAAGATTAAGAACTAATATACGACTACCTGGCGGTCCAGGGGTAAGGTATCCGACTTCTGTGCTGAGAGTCCGGGGCTCAGTCCTTTGTCCCGGCACAGATTTATCTGATTGTCAAACCCTTCCTTCACCTCTGACAAGACGTGTATTAATCACAACTTGTGAATGTGTGGAATGCCAGGCTTCCACCGTAGTTCGGATCCCACGTTAAACTTTAGGTCCTCCATTTCATCTCACAATCACCCTACCATTACACATTAGCGTAAGTGCGTATAACCCGAACGGATAGTAATACGCAGTGCTGATGATAATAATAATAATAATAATAATAATAATAATAATAATAATAATAATAATAATTGATAGGCATTATCATATACATTTTTTTAATAAAAGAGTACCATAGTTCACCAAAGAGCATAGATAAATAATATCCTTTGTTACAAAATCATATTAAATTATAAACATCGTGGTATTTCGAAGAGTATCACGGCTAACCGAAATATGTCACAGAATATGTTTATTTTAATTATGTTGCTGTTAGCTAGGCACTTATTTATCCTTTTATCTTTAGCTTTACCATCGCAAATTTCACAATGCCAATGGATCCCCTTTAAGTCATTCTTTAGTTTTTGTATTAGTCTATTTTTAGATTTTTCTCGCCTGCATGTAAAAATTAAACTATCTATCATAGCTAGCCTTTTGTTTTTATATTATACATTTCACGCTCTTTATTTTTAAATTCCAATTTTCCAGCTTTTATGGTTATTGTGGTGTGGTCCTTTAACAAATTTGACAAATTTAAAATTTCTTCCTTGACAAAATGAAGATTTTATAATAATTTTGGAAAAATATTAAGCTACTACCTTTCCACCCCACCCTTTTTCAAGTCCAAGCTAAAATTTGACATTTTCAGGACTTAATTTTAGTTTTTAATGGTATTCTTAGCTACCTATTAATTTTCAGTTTTCTACTAGTTGTTTACTATTAGTTTTTGGAATGTTGACTCCCACACTACCTTTTCTCCAATTCACTCTTATAAATTGGAATATATATTTGGTTATATAGAGTTGTTTTCTACCTATCTGCCAAATATTAGTTTTTACTTCATCTAAAATGTTTGTTTTTTCAAATTATGGGTCTCCTTCCCCTATTTCCTGGAGCCCTATTTTGAAATTTCCCAATATTGGTTATTTTTGGTTGTATGGGGAAGTCCCAATACCTTCATGTCAAGCAAAATTTCAAGTTTCCAGGCCTACGGGTGGGGAAATACGGTGCTTAGTGACTCCATGAGTCCCATATCTTTCTGCCCTTCTCCACCCTCTTAGGAGAATAAATTTGAAAAGCCCTCAAAAAGTCCCATCCATTTCTAGAAAAAAAACCTTCATTTTACATTTTAAGGGTCCGTGTCCGCTGGTTCAATAGATACATCGGTGAGTTTTGAAACTTTTAACCCCCCGTTACCCTCCTTACAGGTCAATTTTAAAATATTTTGAAGACTTATATAGTTATCTGGTGTTGTCCTTCTTACTGCCTGCCAAATTTAGATTTTCTACGACATTCATTGGTTATTTTTCTGTTTAACCGCTTATTTCCTCCCCATATTTCCTAGAGTCCCATTTAAAAATGTAATATTTTCAGACTTTCAGATATAAAAGTCTGAAAATCTTAAATCATATGATTATTTTGAGTGATCTCCTTATCTTTCTACCAAATTTTAATTTTCTACTTCAACTAAAAAGGTTTTTTTTAAAATTATAGTCCCCCACCCCAATTCCTAGAGCCTCATTTTGAAATTTTCCGTTTTTAGATTTTTCTGGTTATGTGAAGCAATCCTTCTACCTTACTGCCAAATTTCAGCTTCCCGTCTCATCTGTAAGTGGGTTTTCTTTTCTGGACAGATCTACTTTCAGCGTTTTATACCAAGAGATAGAGAAAGAGATTGAAAAGAAAGACAAATTCATATACAAACAGTAAATATATTAAATTGTCACCACCAGAAATCGAACGTATGGTCAGCCATTTTAAATATTTAATAACAGATATGGGTGGGGTGTTTTCCTAAGTTGTCAATTAATGTTCCTATACCACGTCCAACCAACCTTGACATAAAAGATTAATATTTAACAAGACACAGTTTGAATGGCGAAACTCTGTATTCTTCCCTATACAAACAGAAACCGATATGACCGGAATAAAAGATACCAGTTGGTTTTAACATTTGTGTATATTTTATTTGGTGAAATGCTTTCAACCACATCGATTCCAATGTCTTCTGATTTGATGGAGAAAGCAAAAAAACGGCAATGCTATGTGATGAGATCAATTTGAATTACATAGCACTCGTTTGATCCTCGGTAGGAGACGCACCCTTTATATGAGACACCCGACACATATGCCAAGAGTTTTAGTATATTGATAGTAAGAATAATGTAATATCAAAATAATGTATACACCATTTGAGAACGATCCAATTTCCAATCAGCATCCTGTAATATTTACCTCTAGGAAAGTAAGGATTTTCTCCCAACCCCTCCCTCCTTCCACTATTAATGTGATTTTTCTATGAACGCGAGCTAGGTTCGTATTTTTCTAAAACTATTTTATTAGAAAACATCTTTTTTGGTCAAAAATAAATAAACTATTTCTACAGTAGATACATTTATTTTAATTATCCACACAAACTAATCTCAGCCATTCTTGAATATTTTTCATAAGCATAGTGTTATTTGAATATAAACTTTTTAAATGAAGAATGAGAAGTAGTCCCGCTCAAACTAAAGAATGGCTATGGCAAATATTTAAAAAAAAAGTTGCTATCAGTATCTCTAGATAATTAAACTAAATGTATCTACTGAAGTAATAGTTTATTTATTTTGGCTCAATGAGGTTTTTTTGTTCATAAAAACTGAAAATAATATGCACCTTTAATTGCGTTCCCTAACACCCCACCTTAATATGTAATCTACAGTTTTACATAGCTTAAACCACTTTTACCAATGGATTATTGACAATACGTGTTATATGTAGTTTATACAATGGCCGGCGACTCATTCACAAAATTCCATGTCATACGCTGATTTTATTATTATTATTTATTCATTCATTTATTCAACGATTGTTATCAGCATACCGCACACCCACACTAATTAATAACAGACAGAATCACACACACACACAGAGAAATAAATACGTTACCAAAACACTCATTTTCATGTTATGAACATCCCATTCGCGAATAGCATGGTGGCTGATGCCAATAGATAACGCGTGTTTTCATATTAATAGACCATTTTAGAATTCCAATCAATCACAATGGATGTTGTGTGTTTCATACGGTGTTTTCTCTGCTCAAGAACAGAAAATTCCTAAAATAGCATATAAAGTAAAATAATCATGTGCATGAGAATGACATTACTTATTTGTTTTTAGTGTAATCGATCGTTTTAGTTGATTTTGATATCATCACCGTTTTATTTTGTTCGTCCAACACAATGACTTAAATCTAAGATGTGGGTATAAAAGAATGTATTATACAAGAACCTCACCCACAAGATTGTAGACTGTAGATAATATAACAAGTCACACCCACATCGTCGGCCGCATGGTATAGACCGCTACTCTCTCAATAGACGACTGCTGATGACGGGGATGATATGGTGGTTGGATCCCAGTCGAGAGTACTGAGGTAGCTCTTCCCTAAATGATTTCCCAACTCTATCTCCACGAAAATGCCGCTACATTTCCTCTAAATTAAACCTTCTTTATCCCTAGACCATTAGCGTAGCTATTACATAAGCGTATAACCCGAATGGGTAGTAAGACGCGGTGCTAAGAAGGAAAAAAAAGCACACCTATTGCACTCAGATTTGAACCTTGACCTTTCAATTACCGACAATCTTCTTTACTTCTTAGAACTGTGTACACATTGGTATTGGTGCTGACGGTTAAAGTAGACGAAAAATTATCTCGCAACGTTTGTTATTCCAAGATATTTAAGTTTTTGAAGAATCTAATGATTTGTTTTATTTAATTACATTCACTAAATCTTTATTAATAAAATTAAGAGTTTGTCTGTCCATAATGAGCGCATTCGCAGAGGGTTGAATATTTTAAATTATTAGCTCCTATTCACAAACACCTGTACCTCTAAGCTGTGATTTTAAAATTTTTGATTTAATTTTTTTTATTCATTAAAAACTGGTTCGGAAGTAAACAAAATGAAGAGATTTTTTTTTTCTATCTTTATGAAGCAAAGAAAAGAGTTGTCCAAATGGTGTTCTTAAATAATGTGAGAAGGTCTCCTGAGGCTCTTTTAAAGTTATCTTTTAGTCTAAAAAAAAGTTTTAATGAAAGTAAATAATATAATATATTTATTATATTATAATAACGACAGTATTCACAATGGTAGAATTCATTAATAAAATATGAGTGTGTTATATACTATCTAGAGCCTGAAGACACATGCTCTAGGATAAAATGCAACAGCACATTTCCAGTCTGCAGCACGGTTGTAGGTCAAGTCGACGGAATTGATTGTGTGGTTGAAGACGGGAATAGCGTAGGGGAAAGGGGTTTCCCCTTGGGGACAGAGACGCTCCAAATGAAATTACCGCCAAGATTTGCTGAGGTGTGACTGTTTCTGCAACCGACTTGGTTGGTGATATATTCACGAGTACCGACACACCCACTCATTTATACATTCACGTGTATATAAATAAATAGTATAAATTCAGAGAGAGAAAATATATCTAAGGTAGAAGTGGCATGCTGAATATTTTTCACATTGAAACCGAATGAACTGAATCAATTTCGTATTAATTTTATTTTAAAGTTAAATATATGTTCTACCTATATAATGTATATTAATAAAATGAAGAGTTTGTTTGTATGTCGGACATGAGCGTTGCGCGATATTTACCGCATGTAGAAGGCTGAAATTTAAATATTTGTAGTCCATGGGTAAAAAAAACATATGTGCACCTTGAAGCCAGAATGTATACAAATTTTATTATAATTTTTTAAATAATTAAAAACATAAAAATAAAGAAATATTAATGCCACTAGAAAGCTTTACTACTTACTAAATTTCATACAATATGTAATGTAGTTTCGTGCCCATAGAGAGTAAACAAGAATTTTTTTAGTATTTACAACAAACTCTTCTTCTCATGTCGTCATGATATGTAATTGTATACGTATTGTATTTTATGTATTAATACTTTTTTACCTGTAGGGCTATACCCTTTTTATAACCTAATTAACATTTTACCAGAAAATATTTCTTCAAGGCTAAGTTGGCTAATTAGTGCAAAAAGTGGTAAAAATGGCAAAATGGCTAAAAAATTGTAAAAAGTAAATTTATTCAAAAAGATAAATAAAACCGAAAATGTCAAAAATTTCAAAAGGGCTAAATAGCACAACTGGGCAATAATATTACAAAGGGAAAACACTCCATAGATACCCATTTGGAACCAACTTATTAAGACCATTTTTAAAATAACTCCAGTTTTTGAATAATCAATCATCAGTAGATTAACTATGAATGCGCTTTCACCCTAAAAACAAATATGCAGTTTTATTTGTCTTGTCAGACACTCTCAGGATACCCATTTGTAACCAAATCATTAGATCCATTTGTAAAATATTTCAAATTTTTGAAACATTAGTCATCAGTAACCTACCCTTCAACGGGTTTTTGCACAAAAATCAATTTATACAGTGCTATTTGTCATGTCAAACAAATCCTAGCTATGCGTTTTAAACAAAATCGTTTTACACAATTGTGAAAATTTTGTAATTCAAAGAAATTACTCCCTAGAAAACTACCCTTAATTGAATATTTAGGGTAAAAAACAAACTTTTGTGATATAGCCCTATAATATCTAAATATCAAGTTTGAACAAAATCCGTTAAACCGTTTTGAATCCATGGCCAGGGACTGACTGACAGACAGACGAACATGGGAACAAACAGAATTGTAAAATCCCCCCCTTTTTTTTTTGTGTTCGTGATCAGCTGAAACCCAAGAGGGTTTTTATAATCTTGAGGTAGATTTTTAAACGATCACAATACTTTCTATTAATATGAGAAAGTAGAAATGTTTATATTATATATATATATATATATATAT
>CABFWB010000074.1:38589-54752 GCA_902151455.1 Timema bartmani | reverse complement strand
TGCGTATATTATAATGACGTCAGTGTGAGACACATGGGTAAGGGTTGTTGAAAGCGGGGGAGGAGGGGAGGTTAGAACTTATAGGTCCATTGATCACTAAGTGAAACTAAGATGTAGTTTGGTGACATTAATTCTGAGTAAACGGATAAAGGCTTATCTGCCACGTAAACTACTGTGCATTTTGAAATATGTTTTAGATCCACTCAAGAAAATAAAAACAAGGGTCTTGAAAAAAAAAAAAAATGGGGGATACAAAATTATTACTAGAAGAAATCAGTAATTGTATCTTTATTACTCTATTCCCTGTGATTGTCACTTCAATTCCAGACAAGCCCAAGTTTTAGGTAAACCGTATTTTATGACATTTTTGCTTTTTTTTATCACCTGTTCAGGTTGTCCGTATACTATATGATAATTACTGTAGTCGGGTAGGGATGAGGAAGGAAGCATTTTATAGTAATCCTCCCGCATTTGCGTGGAGTAAGAGGGGGAAACCACCTACAATAGACCTGACCGGGATTCGAACCTCAATCTCCCCGTCCTCAGCAGGCCATTCTGACACCTTTTATGTATATTGAAGGAGATCATCACTAGCAAGGGGGTTAACACTTTTTTTTTAATTCACATACTTGTAAGTTTTTAACACATGTGTTATTAAACATATATAGGGACTAAACGGACATATGTAGTTTAGAAGAAGTGCGTCCGCATTATCTTGAGGACATAATAAGGAAAACTACTGTTATAAATAATATGGGACACCAGGCTGAGATTCACACCAAGACTCAATCATCCACAATTAATTATATAGGGAACTTGATGCCTTAGACCATGTGCCCACCATTGTGGGTTTTAGGACTCAACATTTTCACGCTCCTTTCTTATTAGAGTAAATATGAGACTAGCAGGGACGAGTATTAATAAGCAAATTACGTTAAAAAAATATGTTTGTATATATATAAAACACACATATACATCACTTTATGTTTTTTCCATAATCAAACAATGTTACTGTAAATACTGTAGTTTTGATATTGTATTTGAAGTAACTTAAACTAATTAGCGACTGATTTTGTGAGAAATTTGATTTCAGAAAACATCCTTCATGTAAAAGAAGGCCGGTAGTACAGTCAGTACCTTCTCTACGTCTTTGCATGTCCGCCTCCAATTGGTGTACCATTCCGAGACTTTCAGCAGTTGGCAAACCTGCGCACGCCAACTTCCCCCCATCCCGCGCAAGATCACACGCCAAGTAGCTCTTAGCACGCTCGCCAGCGTTTAGAAATTAAATTTCCTTACCGGTCTGTTAATTCTTTTCTAAATATCTGTTTTCGGCACGCAGTAGGCGTCGTTGGGTAGAGATAGTTCAATTTATGGGGCTCCCATAACATGGGAAAAAGTATTCTGCGAACTATAGTGGAATCGTGGTAGTAATGGTGGTATCTGACATTTAACAAATAAAATACTAAAACTCCTTTCATTTATTCATACGTTACGTTCATGCGCTAAGTTCATCTGTCACGTTTTAAACAGAGTATTAAATTTTAATGCCGATTAAAATACTTGCCTTAATATAGTTGTTACAGTGTGTCAATTCCGAAAGCTGACACTACGTTGTTTTTGTTTATTTGTTCATATGGTAGTCTCCCTATACATACTTTAGCTTTAAAGTAATACGCTGTTCATGGTAAGGAAAGGTAAATCGTTTCACATTCAGGAGAGTGTTATGCCAACTCTAATTTGAAACTTAGCTAACAGCACTGATAACAAAGCTATATGATTGGTTTAGTTGCTGACTCAGGCTAAGTAAAATGGTGACCAATAATGATCCGAGGCTACCACCATTATCCCCCCCAAGGTGGTTTGGGCACTGTTACAATCAGTACGGTTTCCCTCTTTAGATAGACTGAGCTTAACCTAGCCTAACCTATTCTAACCTTGCTCTAACCTCTTACATAGATTTAATTTTACCTCGGACGTATTTTACGGAGTAGCTAATGTTTAGCTGGATGGTTTATACTGAACTAGTCTGCCACATTTTAGTGTGAAGTGCCCAATCTACCTGTTTACAATTCCTTTTAGTTGAATCGACGTTGCCCAATCCACCTGTTTACAATTCGTTCTAGTTGAGTCGACGGTACCCGATCCACCTGTTTACATTTCCTTCTAGTTGAGTCGACGGTACCCGATCCACCTGTTTACATTTCCTTCTAGTTGAGCCGACGGTACCTGATCCACCTGTTTACAATTCCTTCTAGTTGAGTCGACGGTGCCCAGTCTACCTGTTTACAATTCCTTCTAGTTGAGTCGACGGTACCTGATCCACCTGTTTACAATTCCTTCTAGTTTGAGTCGACGGTGCCCAATCTACCTGTTTACAATTCCTTCTAGTTGAGTCGACGGTGCCCAATCTACCTGTTTACAATTTCTTCTAGTTGAGTTGACGGTGTCCAATCTACCTGTTTACAATTTCTTCTAGTTGAATCGACGGTACCCGATCCACCTGTTTACATTTCCTTCTAGTTGAGCCGACGGTACCCAATCCACCTGTTTACAATTCCTTCTAGTTGAGTCGACAGTGCCCAATCTACTTGTTTATAATTTCTTCTAGTTGAATCGATGGTGCCCATTCCACACGTTTATAATTCCTTCTGGTTGAGTCGGTGGTGGCCAATTCAAAAATCTATCAAACTAAAAGTGCCCAACCCACCCCCGCCCAGGTAGACTTGGTTTTGCGTACAATTTGAACGGGTAGTAAGATGTGGTGACAAAAATTTTTTGAATACAACATATAGTGAAAAGTTAAAAAAAAAATTAATGCATTGACAAAACTAATTGTGTATTTAAAAATAATTTTGCTTATCTTTTTGACAATTTTATTTTACTTTACATATAATACAAACATACTGATAATGCACGATCCACAAACTAACTTATTGTAAGAACAATAGTCTAATACTATACACTCTGCAGTCTTGACCTCTAGGTATTTAAAAATTGAATAGAAGGGTGAATCCATTTATATATCTTCGTCAGCCTCACCATATTCTAACCATGATCATTCATATTTATGTTTAACCACTTTATTATTATTATTATTATTATTATTATTATTATTATTATTATTATTATTATTATTAGCACCGCGTCTTACTACCCGTTCGGGTTATACGCACTTACGCTAATGTGTAATGGTAGGGTGATTGTGAGATGAAATGGAGGACCTACAGTTTAACGTGGAATCCGAACCACGGTAGAGGCCTGGCATTCCTCACATTCACAATTTGTGATTAATACACATCTTGTCAGAGGTGAAGGAAGGGTTTGGCAATCAGATAAATCTGTGCCGGGACCGAGGATTGAACCCCGGACCCTCAGCACAGAAGTCTGACACCTTACCCCTAGACCACCAGGTCACCTAAACCACTTTATTGATTGAGCCACGTAGAAGGGCTTCATGTCATCACTTACGCTCCCACTTATATTCTAAGCCATTTGTTGTACAAGTAGATTAAAAATTAAAGTAAACATATGTTTATCAGCCTATTAAATTGCAATTACTTGCCACGCATTAGGCAGTAAAATTATTAATATAAATCACATTCGTTTCTAAGAAATTATAAGAAACCTTATTGTTAAAAAGTTTTTTGTAAAATGTGTTTAAGTTTTAAAATATTTTATTTAGATACTAATCATTACTTATATAGTAATTTACATATACTCAATTTGATTTAAAAACCATTTGCCTTGCAATTATTATTCATACTCATTTGAAAATAATTTCATTTCGTTTATCAATTTTAATGTTTCAAACCTATTTTTATGGTTTTCTTTAACTTATTATTATAATTCAGACAAACATTGTTTTTAACTATTAACTCATAAATTATATTAAAATCAATTTTCTATGACCCGCTTCGGTGGCCGCATGGTGTAACGCGCTATTCTCGCAGTAGACTAGACTGCCGATGACGGGAAGATTGAGTTTCTAATCTCGGTCGGATGTACTGAGGGTGTTTTTTCCAAAATAGTTTTCCATTATCTCTCTCTATATCTCTCTCTCCACGCAAATGTGAGTACACTTCCTCTTAGTATAACATTAATAGTCCCTAAAACCATTAGCGTGATTATTACATAAGCATATTACACGAACGGGTAGTAAGACGCATTGCTAAAATAAAAATATATGAATATTTTGTCAATTAATGAATAACTATTCACGTTATTTTGTTATATTTATTAAATCACTATTTAATTCCATTTATAGGCCTACTAATAATTTTACTGCCTTGTGTGGAGCAAGTAATTTCAATGCAATAGGTTGATAAACATATTTTTACTTTAATATTTCCTATACTAATAAAATGTTATCTCTCCTTACTGAAACAATTTTTTTTAATTGTCATTGGTATTACAATTATTTAAATAGTTTATACCATTCCAGCCTCTCTAGTGCAATGTTTCCCAACCTTGGAGTCGCGGGTTATTTTAAATGGTCTAAGAATGTATACAACTTAAAACTCTAAATTAATCTTCACACACACACACACACACAAACACAATTACTTCGGCAAATACATTTTCGTTCTGAGTATACAGAAATATCATCTGATAAGGTAGTAAAGCACCTGCTGCCTTTTGTCACAACACAATGTTTGTGAAAGTTTATTTTCTGCACTTGAAATAAAATCAAAGTACTAAAACAAGCTGTATGTGGAACTGTATTTAAAGTGAAGAATGCCATCACTAATTAACATTTAACATTTTAAAACCAAATAAACTGGACAAGCAATACATCTAGGTGACTCAATATGAATATACAAATATATCTGTAGACTAATTATGACTATTAATATTCTACTATCGTTGAAATATGTTAATTTTATTGGTAAAGTGTTGTTAAATTCCGGGTAAAATAATGAATAATTGTTTATGAAATTATGACACTTGTTTTTAATTACTTAATCTTTACTACTAACTACTGCTACTACTAAGCATAACGTTTAGTATACTCCATTCACGGTAGGAATTACTCTCTAAAAGATCTTTTTTCCTACCAATATCCTACTATATAATAGATTTCTGGTAGGAAAAAAGGCCTTTCAGAAAACAATTCCTATGCTGAACAGACTTTATGTGGAGGAAGTAAGAGGAGTCCCCAATTTTTTGTATAGTGTATTTAATACCTGTTTGGGCTATACGCTTACATTAATTACGCTAGTGGAATAGGGGTGGAGAAGGTAATATTTCAGATTAATTGTACCCTCATTTGCATGTATGGAAAGAGGTAAACCATCTAGGGAAAAAGTCCTAAGTACACCAGACTGCGACTTGAGAATCCCAATCAGGTCATGTGATCACTGATGCGGGTAGTCCCAGATTATTTAAAGTTCACAAGGGGTCTTATGAATGAAAAAAAGTGTGGGAACCGTGGCTCTATTTCATTCACTTTGGAAACGAACCCGCACTGATGGACACGTAGACCAAGGTGGCATTCCCATCTTCGGTTGATAAGATCGGCGTCGTTATAATCTCGGTCGGATGTACATTGTATTTTATTCTTACAGGATTTACCACTCTACCTAAATTCTACATTCAAGTTCAGGTACATATCCTCTAAATTCTAGTCTACTTATTCCTATGCCTTTAGTTTAAATATTCGGAGTCAGGACGCGTAATAAGTTGTGATACAAAAAACTTATGAAAGAAGTAAAATAAAGCTACCACCTTACAGGTGCTTTATTTTTTTTCAATTTACAAGTTTTCCCCTTTCTACAAAACGGTAGTAATCTATTTATAGTGTTTGGTAAAGGTAGGACGCCCTTGTTTTTCCTAATAACACCGCTACGCTGCACCACTGTATCATTGTCAAGATTGGAACCGGAGGAATGGGTTTAGGAGAAAAAAAATCCGCCTTCAATTAGAATGTTTTAGAGCTCAATTTAAGTTCCCCCTTCAAGTCGGGTGGCAAGTATTACAGCTGTTACGGGAGCCGATAATGACGGTGTTTACACCATTTTGTTGCTCGTTGGTGGTGTTTTGACCACAGGAGGGGTGAGGTAGACGAAAGGAGAGAAGGAAACACGCAAAGAATTTCTCAACAAAACGACAAGTCCAAACTACTTGAGACTTGTCGACGGAAAAGCTCCGGGCAATATATTTGAATACAGACCACTTGATACACTTATGTATGAATGTTTATGTGTCGATGTATTTATGTGTATATATATAGTTGTGTGTTATGTATGTTTCTTTTTTTTCTGTGTATGCGCGTATCAATGTTTGTGTGTTAATATAATGATTGTATTTTGGCTCGTTTGTGTTTATATATATGTGATAAAAATATTAATTCACTTTTATATTATAGTTTAAATTATTTATTCAGAGTTTACTTATCTCCACACATTAATCTTAATATTCATGAACCTACATAGATGAGGCACATAGAAAAATGGGTCATTCTCGTCTTGTATAAGCTGCCGGTGATGGAAAGGACGGAGCTTGAATCCCAGACGGGTGTAATGAGGTGTTGTTTTTTCTTAAACCACTTTCCACTCTCTCTCCTCGCAAATGTGGGTAGCTTTCCTATACAGTTCTACCTTACATATCACTTCCCCTTTAGTGTAAATACGTGGACAGTCTGGGCGAGTAGTAAGACGTGGAGTACGTAAATTATAAAATAATTATGAGTTCTTGAACTACGTCGAATTAAGTCAATTACGAGTATTAAAGAGATTGATTTCAAGTCTAGAGGACACAATGTTCCATGTGGTGCTAAAAAAGGTTTAAGTATTTGTTTACTAGCCATTCCTTGTAAGAATATATTTCAATATCTGGATATACAGTTGGATTTGTATTAATCTGTGTTCAATATTAATTAATTTTAGTCTGTAGGTTAAGTGCTAATATAACCATGCTAGCATATAGCTAATATTTAAGTAGTTCTGTGACATTCGTACTTAGGAAACTTTCTGTAAATTCATATATTTGATTAAAAATTCATATTTATATTCTTCTTTCCAAGAGCTATATAATTATTATTACCATCCATGTTCCACTCATTTTTTTAAGATCTATTGTTTTAGGTTTACTCTGTTTTTCATTTTAAGTTCAGAAAGTTTGTGTTTAAATTCATTCATAAATTGGTTGCATCGCCATTTTTAAGCACTTAGCTCAAGTCGTTTGTAATTAAATTTTGTTTCTATTAATAATTTATTTTTCTTCAAAATGACGTGAAATTGACAATAAATTGTACACGTCATGCTAGGAACGTTTCAAGAGTCACCAATGTAGCACACCTCATTTTATCCCACCTCAGCAGCCAGGAGCATCTCTCCTGAATCCCATCTGTCGTGGTCCAGGCAGAGTAGCGAGCGCTGTTCTATTCCATTACGCGCCCTGTTTAAAAGTACGAGCCCATCCAGATAACAGATAACAAACGTCCTTCCTCACCCAACCTCTTCATTCCTTTGCCAAGGTATATAGACAAGAGTGCAAGGTAGATTACTTACATACTCCATGACCTTAGGAGCTTGAAAGCTCATTGCCGTACTTACAAAAAGTACGCCACCTATACCTATCTTGAGCTAGTTCTATCCAGTCCGCCTCATCACAGTCTTTCCCTATCTTGAGCTAGTTCTATCCAGTCCACCTCATTACACTCTCTCCCTATCTTGAGCTAGTCCATTCCACCGCATCANTCTTGAACATGGTTCTAAACTCTCCCATTGATGTTGCCAGTCAATATCTTGAACATGGTTCTAAACTCTCCCATTGATGTTGCCAGTCAATATCTTGAACATGGTTCTAAACTCTCCCATTGATGTTGCCAGTCAATATCTTGAACATGGTTCTAAACTCTCCCATTGATGTTGCCAGTCAATATCTTGAACATGGTTCTAAACTCTCCCATTGATGTTGCCAGTCAATATCTTGAACATGGTTCTAAACTCTCCCATTGATGTTGCCAGTCAATATCTTGAACATGGTTCTAAACTCTCCCATTGATGTTGCCAGTCAATATCTTGAACATGGTTCTAAACTCTCCCATTGATGTTGCCAGTCAATATCTTGAACATGGTTCTAAACTCTCCCATTGATGTTGCCAGTCAATATCTTGAACATGGTTCTAAACTCTCCCATTGATGTTGCCAGTCAATATCTTGAACATGGTTCTAAACTCTCCCATTGATGTTGCCAGTCAATATCTTGAACATGGTTCTAAACTCTCCCATTGATGTTGCCAGTCAATATCTTGAACATGGTTCTAAACTCTCCCATTGATGTTGCCAGTCAATATCTTGAACATGGTTCTAAACTCTCCCATTGATGTTGCCAGTCAATATCTTGAACATGGTTCTAAACTCTCCCATTGATGTTGCCAGTCAATATCTTGAACATGGTTCTAAACTCTCCCATTGATGTTGCCAGTCAATATCTTGAACATGGTTCTAAACTCTCCCATTGATGTTGCCAGTCAATATCTTGAACATGGTTCTAAACTCTCCCATTGATGTTGCCAGTCAATATCTTGAACATGGTTCTAAACTCTCCCATTGATGTTGCCAGTCAATATCTTGAACATGGTTCTAAACTCTCCCATTGATGTTGCCAGTCAATATCTTGAACATGGTTCTAAACTCTCCCATTGATGTTGCCAGTCAATATCTTGAACATGGTTCTAAACTCTCCCATTGATGTTGCCAGTCAATATCTTGAACATGGTTCTAAACTCTCCCATTGATGTTGCCAGTCAATATCTTGAACATGGTTCTAAACTCTCCCATTGATGTTGCCAGTCAATATCTTGAACATGGTTCTAAACTCTCCCATTGATGTTGCCAGTCAATATCTTGAACATGGTTCTAAACTCTCCCATTGATGTTGCCAGTCAATATCTTGAACATGGTTCTAAACTCTCCCATTGATGTTGCCAGTCAATATCTTGAACATGGTTCTAAACTCTCCCATTGATGTTGCCAGTCAATATCTTGAACATGGTTCTAAACTCTCCCATTGATGTTGCCAGTCAATATCTTGAACATGGTTCTAAACTCTCCCATTGATGTTGCCAGTCAATATCTTGAACATGGTTCTAAACTCTCCCATTGATGTTGCCAGTCAATATCTTGAACATGGTTCTAAACTCTCCCATTGATGTTGCCAGTCAATATCTTGAACATGGTTCTAAACTCTCCCATTGATGTTGCCAGTCAATATCTTGAACATGGTTCTAAACTCTCCCATTGATGTTGCCAGTCAATATCTTGAACATGGTTCTAAACTCTCCCATTGATGTTGCCAGTCAATATCTTGAACATGGTTCTAAACTCTCCCATTGATGTTGCCAGTCAATATCTTGAACATGGTTCTAAACTCTCCCATTGATGTTGCCAGTCAATATCTTGAACATGGTTCTAAACTCTCCCATTGATGTTGCCAGTCAATATCTTGAACATGGTTCTAAACTCTCCCATTGATGTTGCCAGTCAATATCTTGAACATGGTTCTAAACTCTCCCATTGATGTTGCCAGTCAATATCTTGAACATGGTTCTAAACTCTCCCATTGATGTTGCCAGTCAATATCTTGAACATGGTTCTAAACTCTCCCATTGATGTTGCCAGTCAATATCTTGAACATGGTTCTAAACTCTCCCATTGATGTTGCCAGTCAATATCTTGAACATGGTTCTAAACTCTCCCATTGATGTTGCCAGTCAATATCTTGAACATGGTTCTAAACTCTCCCATTGATGTTGCCAGTCAATATCTTGAACATGGTTCTAAACTCTCCCATTGATGTTGCCAGTCAATATCTTGAACATGGTTCTAAACTCTCCCATTGATGTTGCCAGTCAATATCTTGAACATGGTTCTAAACTCTCCCATTGATGTTGCCAGTCAATATCTTGAACATGGTTCTAAACTCTCCCATTGATGTTGCCAGTCAATATCTTGAACATGGTTCTAAACTCTCCCATTGATGTTGCCAGTCAATATCTTGAACATGGTTCTAAACTCTCCCATTGATGTTGCCAGTCAATATCTTGAACATGGTTCTAAACTCTCCCATTGATGTTGCCAGTCAATATCTTGAACATGGTTCTAAACTCTCCCATTGATGTTGCCAGTCAATATCTTGAACATGGTTCTAAACTCTCCCATTGATGTTGCCAGTCAATATCTTGAACATGGTTCTAAACTCTCCCATTGATGTTGCCAGTCAATATCTTGAACATGGTTCTAAACTCTCCCATTGATGTTGCCAGTCAATATCTTGAACATGGTTCTAAACTCTCCCATTGATGTTGCCAGTCAATATCTTGAACATGGTTCTAAACTCTCCCATTGATGTTGCCAGTCAATATCTTGAACATGGTTCTAAACTCTCCCATTGATGTTGCCAGTCAATATCTTGAACATGGTTCTAAACTCTCCCATTGATGTTGCCAGTCAATATCTTGAACATGGTTCTAAACTCTCCCATTGATGTTGCCAGTCAATATCTTGAACATGGTTCTAAACTCTCCCATTGATGTTGCCAGTCAATATCTTGAACATGGTTCTAAACTCTCCCATTGATGTTGCCAGTCAATATCTTGAACATGGTTCTAAACTCTCCCATTGATGTTGCCAGTCAATATCTTGAACATGGTTCTAAACTCTCCCATTGATGTTGCCAGTCAATATCTTGAACATGGTTCTAAACTCTCCCATTGATGTTGCCAGTCAATATCTTGAACATGGTTCTAAACTCTCCCATTGATGTTGCCAGTCAATATCTTGAACATGGTTCTAAACTCTCCCATTGATGTTGCCAGTCAATATCTTGAACATGGTTCTAAACTCTCCCATTGATGTTGCCAGTCAATATCTTGAACATGGTTCTAAACTCTCCCATTGATGTTGCCAGTCAATATCTTGAACATGGTTCTAAACTCTCCCATTGATGTTGCCAGTCAATATCTTGAACATGGTTCTAAACTCTCCCATTGATGTTGCCAGTCAATATCTTGAACATGGTTCTAAACTCTCCCATTGATGTTGCCAGTCAATATCTTGAACATGGTTCTAAACTCTCCCATTGATGTTGCCAGTCAATATCTTGAACATGGTTCTAAACTCTCCCATTGATGTTGCCAGTCAATATCTTGAACATGGTTCTAAACTCTCCCATTGATGTTGCCAGTCAATATCTTGAACATGGTTCTAAACTCTCCCATTGATGTTGCCAGTCAATATCTTGAACATGGTTCTAAACTCTCCCATTGATGTTGCCAGTCAATATCTTGAACATGGTTCTAAACTCTCCCATTGATGTTGCCAGTCAATATCTTGAACATGGTTCTAAACTCTCCCATTGATGTTGCCAGTCAATATCTTGAACATGGTTCTAAACTCTCCCATTGATGTTGCCAGTCAATATCTTGAACATGGTTCTAAACTCTCCCATTGATGTTGCCAGTCAATATCTTGAACATGGTTCTAAACTCTCCCATTGATGTTGCCAGTCAATATCTTGAACATGGTTCTAAACTCTCCCATTGATGTTGCCAGTCAATATCTTGAACATGGTTCTAAACTCTCCCATTCGCACTGCTTGTCATGCACACCGTAATCTTTGAGCCTTGAATACCCTAACAATGTATTGTGATAAGTACAGAATATGTAGCTCATCATTATTTAACCTCCTTAACTCCCCAATATCCTCGTCCCTTTTTGGACCATATATCTTCATAAGCATCTTGTTTTTGAACACCCTAATATAATTGTTTGTCCTGTCAAGTAAAAGACCACGTTTCACACCCAGTAAAATTATTGTTTTGAATATTCTGATTTTTACAAGGTAATACACGTAATCTTGAAAGCGGAAATATGGAGTGCAGTTCGAAACACATTTACCGAATCATAATGCTAACCTTACCAGTACATGTAATTGTAAACTTACATAATCTTCTTGGTCTTACTTTATTTTATTTTTTAAAGTCACAATGCGTTGTTTATATCATGGATGAGGCAACCTCTTAGAGTATCTATACTGTGTCCACTTTATTTCCCTTCCCACCAACCACTCACTTTAATTCTTCTTTCCTCCACTTACTGGGGGGATACCGTGCTGTATCTCTCGTTGTTTCCTTTCGTCCTCCTGCCCCCTCTTTTCTTTGCCAACACACACTCGCCGTAGCGAATATTTAAACTTCTTTTGTTTAATAATCTCGTCAGAAGTTCGTAATTTCGTTTTACATGTTTATCTACTTTTTTCATTCATATATATTTTAGTTATCTTCTTCAACAATATTTTAAGTTTATACTTCTTAATATACATCTTTTTAAGTATTTCTTTTTATTTATGGGTTTAAAAATAAAATTTCAAAATGAATGTTGACAAATGTACGTACTTCCATCATGAAACCGTGTGTGATATAGCAATGAATTTACAACTAAGTCTTGCACTGACATTAATACTTTGATACCCGTCATGCAATACTCTCACAATACGTGACACTTTCATTCAATCAACTTTGTTAAAAATTATGTTATAATTCATAGAATTTCATTTAGACTTTTGAATAAGTAACTATGTCAAAACTACGCGGCGATGGGCATAGTGTCATATTACCTCGTTGGTGGTTTATGGTAATCCCGGGGTCTCTTCCCAGCTGGGTTTACTGTGCCATTTATTTTCCTAAATTATTCACCACTCTCTTTCAAAGCAAATGCTGATACTCTTTCTCTAAGTTGTACCTTCCTTATACCTACCCTATTTGTAGGAAATACAAGGATAGCACTGTTGGGTAGTAAGACTTGGAGTGCAACAATTATGACAAAGTAAATTTAAATATAATTTGTATGTGTTGCTATCGTAAATGTGAATCAGGAACTAAACAATAAAGAAAAGTATTATTTATCTAAATTAATAAAATAAAGGAGTTTGTTCGTCTGTCTGTCTTGTGCATTACGCGATATTTACCGCACAAAGAGGTTTGAAACTAGAAACCTCCTACCACAAACTTCTGTACCTCAAAGCAGGAATTTTAAATTCTTAATTATACTTCTTTACATTTATTAAAAAACTGGGTTGGAAGAAATAAAATAGAGTTTTTTCTGTCTCTTTGGAGCAAAAAAAAAGTGTTACCCCGGGCAACGAATACTAGGTACGTACTTATACTAGTCATTAGTTATTTATAAATTTCACTTCCTTCCTCATTGACTCGTATATTTAAATTATCTAATACTTTCAGATATCACAGAGATTAATGTGGAAATTTGATCGGCTAAAATTTGGATGAAAATCAACAAAAGTAAATTTTAAAACCAAATTATAGGTACCATTTTTAAACAAAATATGTTTTAGTTTAATTTAGGAAATAGGTAAATTTTATCGTTGAGACTTAACGTTTTCGGGACAGAATGTTTTCAACGTGAACGAAAATAATTTGCTCATAAAATGACACAAGAGTATATGCATGTAAACATTTATTAATTGAAGGTTTTCGCCTCTCATGACTAGTTATACCATGTCTAGTTAAAGTTATCATTCAGTTAAGTACTATCCAGTGCATGTGCAGGGGCAATTAAATAGTTTCAAAAAACCTTTTTTTTTTACCCACGTCTTGCAAGCTATTTCGGTTATTCGAATTTAACCACACTTATGGGAAAAGAATGAGAACGGTAGAATTTAGAGGGAATATGCCCGAATTTACTTTGAATAAAGTGGGAAATAATTTAGAAAAAACACACCCTTAAATACACCAGATCGGTATTCGAATCTTTGCCTTTACTTCACCATAAAACCAACTAATATGCCTTAGACAACGTCCCCACTGATGCAGGTGTCGAAAAATTGCAATTGTGAAACTATCGAGAGAGTAAAATGTTATCTTACCTTTATCCAGACAACGTAAACTACGACCTTTTATAATTTGGATTTTGACCATTCAAACCGATATTATATATTTTATTTGAAAATGCACATAGTTATATATATTGGCGTAATAGTAGGCCTTTGAAGCGTCATTGTTCTTAATCAAGTTTCTGTTCCGTTGTGGCCAAGAAAACGAAACCTTAAGTGCTAATAAACTACCCCAGGTGATTTCTCAAGTGTTTATAATTAAATAAATCACTATATAATAAATAAATTAAAAATTCTTCAAGGATGGCACGTGTAGATCGTAAGCGGAATCAGGAGGTTAAAGGCACCAGTGACGCGGGCATCCTAATCACCTCTAAAAAACTATTTTATGTTTTATAAGTTTAACCCAAGACTATAAATGAGGTGGGTGATTAAAAATAAATGCCCCAGGGTTTGCTCTTAAGGGAATATGCAAAATCTCAATAAGACCCACAGTTCCCTTAGTTTGATTATCCTTCTCCTTTCCACCGCGTTTCATTACCCGTTCGGATCGTACGAATATATGTATTTATTACGCTAAGATGGTGGGAATGAGGAAGGACTAATATATGGAAAATGTACCGACATTTGCGTTTGGTGAAAGTAGGACACCACTTATTAAAAAAAAAAACATTAGGACACACAACCGGTATTCGAACTTCGATCTTGCCGTCGATATCATTCCAGTCTATTGTGAGAATGAAACATTTGACCATTCGACCACTGAAGCGTGCTGGTATATATATAATCCAAATTTACTGTTAGATTTAATGGTGGTCACTAAAATAAATGTAAATAAATGGAACGGAACTCCACACGGACTTTCTCGCTCTATTGTTTAAAAATGGTGATATTTACTCAAAATTCGCAATATATGTGAAACGAAATAATATACACTAGCAAACCCAAGCGTACATTGCACTATATTTATCTAAAACAATTCTTTGAGTCCCGGTTTTAAATGTTATAATTTTATTTTAAGAATTAATGTGCTCATTTTTATGTCTGGACCGGTAAAAAAGACCAATATTGGGTCCACAAGGGTCAACACTTCGTATTAAAATTTTGACCTCCGGTTAAAATTTTCTAGATTTTATTAGGTGTTGCACATCTTCATGTCATCGCATTGCTATTAACTTCCTCATTTATAAATTTTTACCAATAAAAAATGTAAATATTTACTATTGAGTCTAAAATGGAGATAGATCATTGTTGTACCAACATTTCTCCTAAGAGGTGTAAGGAAAAATAACATAAACCTTTTGAGAGACTTACTTATATTTAATTACGCTATTGCATTGAAGATATTATTGCGTTAAAACTTAAGTAGTATCTCTTTACAACTAAAGCTCGCAAAATTGTATTAATATATTTGCCAATATCTCAAAAACTGTTGGTTTTATAAAAATATATTTCATATAAAAGCTTTTTATTTTTAATAGAACTACAATTTTTCAATGATAAGTTATTTAGTATCTAAAATAATTGCGGAGATACGGACATTTCAGCTTCTGTAAAGTACCCTAAAAGTCATTTTCATAGGAAAATGAAAGTAGTCAGTTTATTTATAATCTTAATCAACGCCTAGATACGAATTTTAATCAAAATCCTTGAAGCCCATTTTGAGAAAATTGATTTTTTCTCTTTTCACCCTTTGTTAAACTAATCTTAATTTTAAGTTTAAATAGACACACAAATAGACGGCATTGCAAAGACCACTTTTTAGGGTTCGGGGGGTCATGAGACGTCAACATCCATCAACATTTCAGATTAGATTTTTTTTTACGGCCGCAATACTTTACCTTTTGTCTTCGAAAAGTTAAAACATAAATATTTACGTATAGCTTGAAAGTTATTGGTTTTATAAAAATTTGCTTCGAATAAAATATTTGTATTATAAATATATCTACATATTTGTAATGATAAGTAATTTAATATTTCAAATATTTTCGGAAATATGATTAAAAAAATGATAATTTACGCATCAAACTGGAGGCCTTAAAGTAATTTTGCCGAAATATTGGAAGTAGCCATTTTGTTGGAATATTTATAAATGTTTATAAATGAACTTTAATCAAAATTGTTAGAGCCGAATTTAAGAAAATTGACTTTTTATATTTTTGCCTTTCAGTAAACTACCCTTAATTTTAGGGTTAGATATCCAATTCCAAAAAAAACCTCGGGGCAACCCTATTAAAACCCTTGATACCAAGTTTTAGCCCAATAAATAAAATAGTTTAGGCTCTAGCTGGAGGTACAGACAGACAGAC
>CABFWB010000074.1:17198-38478 GCA_902151455.1 Timema bartmani | reverse complement strand
ATAGCGAGAAAGTAAAAATACTCGGGGATTTATGCTTTTCATTGTACGTTCCGTCTCATCACTCTACAAATATCTCTCCTCTTGTATCCTCTCTAATGCTCTATATTTTTCTTCATTCCAAAAGTCTGACTTCGTTCGCCATTTCTCTTACTTTGTTTCCCTTACTCATTTTTCTTCTTCCTTACTCTTGTTAAATCCACGACAGGCAGACTTGCAGACACGTCAACTCAATCTGTGCAAGGGCAGACAGGCCAACCAAGCTCCCCTCCTGAATCTGGTGGAATTGGCTTTAAAAAATATAAGGGGGCGTAATACTTCCAGGAATGCAGTGCTGCTAGACAAGTTGCGCGCTCAATCTATCTCCGGGCGTTTCTACTTTAAATAGTGCCGGTTTTTTTTAATGATCGATTTCAGACACACTTGACATAAAAGTGGGGTTATTAAGGCCTGGGACAGCAATTAAAGTGAACTCTGAATCCGTATATCATAAGTAGCTGTTCATTATCCGAAATACAACCCCACGATTATTCTGTACAAAGCCTAGACGAAGGTTGGTGAACCTTTTTGAGAGTGCGTGTCCAATTGGTCGAGTGTTTTCGAAGAAATCCTTTTGCGTGCTTTTAGAAATCTCGAGCAGCAAAATGATATATTGAAGTATTTATTCATCATCATTATTATTATTATTATTATTATTATTATTATTATTATTATTATAAACTAAAATATTTTTAAAAAAACATATACATATATATTACGGAGATGTAGAACAAAGAGCTGGGGTTTTCCGTTCAAGGGTATCATTCAAGGATATCCTCAGTAAAATAATTTAAAGCATTCTTAGGAAACTTATTTATGCAATATATGTAAATATGTTTAAGAAATTATTCACTAACAGAGTAGTTTGGAAAGAATTCCAATAAAATACTATATCCACAACTTCATACTATACCGCGTGATAAGAAAATAGTCACGCGTGTCATAGATTTGCCATCCCTAGCCTTGGTCTTGATCGTTTTATCAGCCATTTTTATTGTATAGTATTTCAAGCGCATAGCATTACTGTATTATTATTATTATTATTACTTCTTGATAATAACTTAACATACACGGACGGGATTCGATCCAGCAATATTAATAAATGAGAGACCACCACTTTGCTGCACTAGCTTCTATAGCTGTATACTATAGCTAGCTTCTATAGCTTGTATCTACCTATATTTTTATTCCACCGCGTCCAGGCTATAAAGGCTTTTTAATTACGATAATGGGGAAAATTATGAGGAAAGGAAAGTAGAATTTAAAGGAAATATACCCGTATTTGCGTTAAGAGAATGTGGCAAGCCATTCGTGAGAAAACTACGCTCAATTATGCTCGGATGGGATTAGAACCCTGACCTCACCATTACCAGTGACCCATACTAGATGAGCCTGGAATTTATTCCACGTGAACACAGTTGCGGTTGACCTACTAATTAAAAATACATCACCAACCTCGTACAGCTTCATACCAAAATTTAAACCAGTGCCGCTCAAAGAAATATAGGAAAGATATATATTATTGAGACTCTTTTATTGCGAACCCTTAAAACTATATACTAAATTATTTGTAAAAAGTAAAAAGGTCCTAGTTCCTTCACAATACTTGACCTTATTTTAATATAATATCGAATAATTAACTACACAGCCAAATGGTCTGACATGAAAGTCATTTGTTTATTGACTTATAATTATTGTTTATGATTTGTAAAATTTTTTTGTCTAAATCAATTTTACTGACACCTAAACAAAGTACCTGGGGCAGATTAAAATTAAATATTGAATATTTATGTGCTTTGTAAAAACAATATTAAATAACCTTAGAGTAATTATTAAATAATGTTTACTGGGACACAGAAATGTTGACAGAACTTATGAAGGTGACCAAACTAATACATTAATAAAAAAAGTATAATATATTTTAATTCTCTTCACTGATTTAAAAATAAAAATATTAAATTTCATTAATGTATAGGGTTAGAGCCAGACTTTTAACTTCACAACGTCCCACTATTTTAATCTACAGCAAACTTATAGAATATAAGGTAGCTAACAATAAATACATATCACATGAAACCTCTTCCATATAAATTATACTCTATATGCTAATTCACACGAAACATTTATGAATAAAGGGGAAATTTCGTTAAATGACTTGCTCATATCACGGTATGTATATCTATATAATAATCTTTTAAGTTTGAAAACATAAACTATAACTTTTATTTATATGAGAAATATCACTTAGGGGACGAAAGTCACCAAGGTCACGAAAAAGTTACTAATTGAAAAATAAAAGCCACAAAAGTCCCTGAAAATTCATGAATTTTCAATATTTTGTTGATAAAGTCACGAAAATATTTTTGTTTAAATTTCCCGCGCATCGTAATAACGCCAATTCATCATATGTCAAGCCACCCACTAATCATGATGTTATGCGCTAGCCGCAAAGTGCATGATTGTTCTTACCCTGATACCAAGGACAAAGTTAACGTTCGCCATCTACTCATAGTTAAAGTTTAATGTTGCGTGTGAGTGCACTATGCCTATGTATGCATTATATAATGTTCGACCGTTTACCGAAGGAATTCTATGGTCAAAAAAGGTCACCAAAAAGTCACTAATTTTTTTTGCTAAGGACTAGGAAGGTTTTGATTTTCTAGAGAAAGTGTCCCCGCATTTACGTGTAAGGAGAGTGAACCCATTTAGGAAAAACTACCCTTAATACATCCGACTAAGATCGAACCATGATCTCCCCATCTTCGGCAGTCTAGTCTACTGCGAGAGTAGCGCCTTAGGCCATGCAGCCACTGAAGCGGAATGACAATACTATTAAATAACACACATTGAATTATTGTTTTTTTAATCCATAGTTATCTTACAGGTAGATAATGATTAGAAAGTGATGATATGGCTCATTTTATTTCTAGTATAAACGAGTTTGAGTCTTGATAGGCTCATTATTTTACAGTTGTAGCTAGTTACTCTTGGTTATTTCAATCATATCTTAATTCTCGAAAGATTTCAACTTATTCCAACATGTGCTAACTTCTATCTGACCTTAACTTGTGATTACTTGCATCTGACCTTAACTTGTGGTGACCTCCATCTGACCTTAACTTTTGGTGACATTCATCCGACCTTAACTTGTGGTGACTTCCATCTGACCTTAAATTGTGGTGACGTTCAGCCTGCCTTGACCCATAGTAATTCCACTGCTCCCAAACTCACGGTGACTTCCATATTTCCTTAACACGTGGTGACTTTTATTTTACTTTAACCCATGACGACCTTTTAGTGGAGACTTCCATCATATCTTAAATTTTGCAGACTTAAATTAAGTCTACATTTATGGGTTATTCCGTCCCTGCTTAGTTTATGATGGCTTTCACTCTAGCTCAACCCTTGGTCACTTTCACCTGACCTTAAATTACTGTTGAAGATTAATATGTCATGTATACACTTGTTGCACCCAAAACTCTTTTCAGTACAGGTAGGAGTGTGTGCAGATGTACTCTGGTTGTACAGCAGGCTACATCACAATGAAACTCTGCAGCTTTCAGTTTACAGTTCTGCCTGTGTGTGTCCTGATTTGTTCTGATTGTAGCGTCGCTCGCTTTATAACACCTCTGCCTCCCTCAGACCCCGCTTTTAAAAGAGTTAATCTAGTCAACTTTGTCACTGAAATGGATTAAAAGTGTAGGGGCCATTTACAGTTTAAATTGTCTGACCTTTTACCGTCACCAGGTTTTTATTTTGATATTCTCTCTCTTTATATTTTCTCATATCAAGATAAAGTAAGGTTAACGGAGAAAAAAAATTGATCTCGAGACAATAATTAATATTTATGTTTTATTTGAGCCCGAACACAAAAATGTGGATTTTTACATTTCTGTCTGTCAGCTGTGCCTGGCCACAGATCCAAAATTGTTTGATGGACTTGTTCAAACTTAATATTTATATATTATAGGGCTATACCTCGGGGCTTTTATAATTTTAGACTCTAGCCCTCAAATTAAGGCTAGTTTAATTATGAGTGATCTATTTGAGTTCCAAATTTTTCTAAAATGTCTCTAACGATTTTGTTTAGAATTTATATCCAAGGTGTGTTTAACCTAACATAAAACACTAAATACTTAAGAATTAATAGCCAGAGCTATTTACTCCACTAGATATCATATTCTGAAAATTGAAAAATGACACCTGGACACGGGAATCGAACCCGGTCTCCGGGTTCGATTCCCGTGTCCAGGTGTCATTTTTCAATTTTCAGAATATGACTAAATACTTAGTTTTGGGGTAGAGGGCCGTTTACTAGAGAGTTATTTCTGAAAATTATAAATTTTTAAAAAATTGCTCTAAGGATTTTGTTTAAAATTTACATCTAGGGAGTGTTTGATATGAAAAATAAAACTGTGAACTTTTTTCGAGGAAAAATTCGCTCAAGGACAGATCACTGATGACAAATTATTTTTTTAGTTAGAATATTTAAGAATTTCTGTAAAGATTTGGTTCAATATGAGTATCTGTTAAGTATTTTACATTAAAAATAATTGTATTTGTTTAGCTTTCTTAAAAATTAATTTAGTAGTAGTTCACTTATAAATGATTTTTAATTTAGTAACCTTCAGTTTTCAAGTCGCTAACTGATTTTGATTTATATTTAGAAAATGTATGCTAAATTCTATTTAAAAATTATGAAGAATATAGATTTATATTTAAAAAACTACTTAGGTTCAAACTTGTACTTGTTTCTTCAGGGTTTTTTTATGAAATAATATTTGTATAACTCTTATTTATTCGAAAATATTGAAAAATTATACCAGGATACGAGAATTGAACTCAGGATCTTTGGCTTAGCATTGCTTTACTACTGAACTATCTAGCGATCGTCCCACGCTCAGGATCATTATTCACTCATATTTTAAGTTGGAGTCTTTGATGGATTTATTTCCGTAACTATATTAATTAATTCCCCAAGCTTCGCATTTAATAAACACTTTTGTTAGGACCACGTGTTACTATCTGTTCGGATTATATGCCTTTGTACTAATGATACTAATGTGTTGGGGATTAGTAAGGTTTAGGTTCAAGTAAGTGCACCCACGTGGAGGGAGAGTGGAAAACCATTTAGGTAAAACCACCCTCATTGAACCCAAACTGGATCGACCCCCCCCCCCATCTCTCCTTCTTTTGAAGTAGCACCTTAGACCATGTGGCCACCGAAGTGGTGTGTTAACTACTGTTTATGTACAGGCTACATTAGCTCTCTCTCAATTTACATCAGTTTATCAATTTATTTCAATAAATAGCAGAACAATATCAAGACGGTAACGAGAGTTATTTAAAGATTTTTTTGTGTGCTCACTATTTATGTTTGGATGTTTTGTTGATTAAGTTATAGTTTTAATTTCTCCTTTAGTTTTGGTTTCGTTATGAACAAATATAAAAAAATACTGAAAAATATAAATCAACAATTTGGATTAGTTTAATTTGTAAATATACCGACTCCAAGGTTTAGAGAAACCAAGAGACCACTAAAATCAATAGTCAGGTTTTTTTTGGTGCTCCCCGTCTTACTACCTGTCTAGGATATCAGCACGTGTACAGTAAAATGGCAGGGATTATATAGGAAGAGTGTGAGGGATAATATTCCCAAATTTGTGTGGCGGGAAGGTGGGTAAATCAATCCCCTTACCACCTTAAAACCAGTTAATATGAAACTCACGCGTAACCAGCTGTATGGTTAGCCCAGTTAACTAAAGAGCCACCTAGAGAAAAACAAAACTAAAGAGCTTGAAAGCTGTATTATAAGTCTTCTTGCTCCACCAAACCAAACCTGCAGGGCAATAATCTATCTTTACTGCCAAAATTGAATCTAGATACACTTTTTTTTTTGTATCCACCCAGTTCATGTCCCCCTTTCCTCCACACCACCATCGCTATAAATAATTGATGCTCTGGTTATTAGCTAAGCAATTAAAGTATCTAGGTCAGGAGTTCTCAAACCGTGCCAGTTTTGGTCCAGGGCGTCGCAGCTATAAGGAAAAACTAAAACTTTTAATGTATAGTGAAATTCAACATGCAAATTTTCGATACGTGTACTCGTACATATATTTTTTAAAAGAATTGAATAAATCATACAAGAAAACACATAATTTTTTTGTGATATAATTGGATGACCATTTTTTTAATGCCATCAAATCGAATTAGGGCATTTAAAAAAAATATTGGGTACAGAGGCGTCGCACAGAAAATCTGACATATGAAGGGTGGCACGGTCTCAAAATGTTTGGGAATCCCTGGCTAATCTAGGTAGTATTAGTATGAATCTACGCTGGTAGACAAATGTATAAAGTCATCACTCTCGTCTTGTGGTGTTGGTTGGTGACGTAGAGGAAGGGGCTCGGATATCGGCTAGTTACATAGTTATTTTAATTTTTAACTTTCCTTGCATGAAAATATGGGTGTGCTTTCTCTAAATTCTAAGTAATCAGTCATTGGTTAAACATCCCGGATGGATAGTAAGACTCAAAGAATGGATGGAAAGTAGATACATTAACTTACTATGCATGTTGATTGTCTCGGTAGTAGTATAAAAAACATGTTCACGGACCCTGTGACACAAAAGCGGTGTTCGTGAAATGATGATCCTGTATAAATCCTAGCATCAGTCGAGTTTCCTGGCCCCACCGGCGAGTGAGCTGTAACCCCCTAGACACCAACATAACACAATATTACAGGGGCCGTGGTTGAGTCTTTATCCGGCGTTCACCTCCAGTTGTAAAACTAGTAATTATAATCCACACCCAAACCACTCTTCTTTTTTTTTCACTGTGTCTCGTCCCTAGTTGCACATAAAACACACACACACACACACCTACTCCCCTCAGAAAAACTTTTTAATTAAAAATAATTTACTACACAAATTATAATGGCTTTTCCCAGTGAAAGTTTTTTTTTTATGTTCGTATATTTAATATAATATGATGACATATTGTGATATATTTTTTTAAAGTCAGTGTTATATTTCGATTTTTAGCACAAGTTTCCATGTAGTTTTTTTTTAAAAGAGTTCTGTTTACTATTAAGTAAGAGCTATAGTTGAATATTCATGAGTAAATTCAACATTGTTTTTTGTTTATTTATGAGTTCTTATCATTCTTAAAGTTGTTGGCTTGTATCTCACATAAGTCTTTCAGCAATTTAATTGTTTTTAAGCTATACTTATTTAAACTTCTGCTTATTTGATTCACCTTTTATATGTTTTCTAACTCAATAGAATTCGTTCTATATCTTAAGATGCCACTTGTTGAGCTGAAAAGACCATATTGTAGTAAATTACGGAGCACTCGTATCTTAACTTTAATGTTTAGCTTTGACATTTCACCTTGAGATTCAAATATTAACATCCTGTTAGATAAACACTAAACATATATTTACGTCAAGTAAGATTTATGGTTTTATTACATGAAAGTAAAGTTTTTATAAAAATGTGTTTTTCCATTACAAAATGTTATAGAGGCTACATTCTTTTTTTTGCACCATGTCTTACTGACCGTCCGGGATTTACTGCAATTTAGTTTCAATAATGGGTTAAAGATGAGGAAGATAGAATTTAAAGGAGATTTGCCCACATTTGCTTTGTGGCAATGGGAAAATCGTCAAGGAGAAAACTTAAATAAACCTCTGACCTTTCTGTCAGTGTCACACCATACTAGACAAGCCCAACATTTTATGTGTATGCCCACATTATTATTATTATTATTATTATTATTATTATTAAAATCACATTCTAATGTTAGCACTGTTTATCAATGATTTCATCTCGCTGGTTTTAAAAGTACAAGAAGTAAATTTTGGAATTCAAGGGACTGCACAAGCTTCCGTCTGGCATGAGAGGGACATAAACATTTTGGAGAGGTAAAAAATACCGGAGTAGCCGCTAGAGACAATGCTTTGTCGGAAACAAGAACGCTAACTGCTGAGCTAACCATGTCAGTGCTTACCGTGGCCAAAATAAATAAAATGTTGCTTCAATACATATTTTAGTTTAATTCTCCATACATAATAATCTCAACATTTCTTGAATATTTGTCTTGGGCCTTGTGACATTCGACCAGAACTTTTTCTCTTAATTTAAAAAGTTTGTATATTCAAGTTTCGCGATGCTCATGAAAAATATTCAAGAGTTTTGAAGAACATTTTGTTTTAGTAAGAAGACGTATGAATATAAATCGTAAGAAATAATAATATTAAAGGATGGCTTTTGGACCTCCTGGTTACCGTTTCCGGTGCACATCGTGTTAAAAAAAAATCTACAAAAGAAGATAAACAAAATGTTCAAATGTGAGTTGAGGTGTAAATAAAGCATTTGAAATTCTAATGGTCAGTTCCCCCGATGTGAGTGTGGATTTTTTTTAGCACCACGTCTTACTACCTGTTTAAGTTATAATTATATATGATGATTACTCATATAGCGTAGGGATGAAGAAGTAAGCATTTTTATGGTAATCTACTGGCATTTGCGTGAGGGGAAATAGGAAAATCATTTAGGAAAAACCACCTTCAATAGACCTGATTGGGATTTGAACCTTGATCTCCCAGTCATCAACAAACCCATTCACACACGAGGGTGACGCCTTAGACCATTCGGGCATTGAAGCGGTATCTAGTTTAGATACCAGCCGTGTTAATATGTTGATTACCTGACAGAATAAAAAGAAGAAGTAGTTGTTGGAATGGTATATTCATGAATCTGAGGAAGGCTGAAGGACGCAGATTAAGCCATTGGCCCGGGTAGAAGCTAGACGGATCAAAACCGCATTCACGCGATCGAGGAATAGCCTGCGAGAGTTAATTATACAACCCAGCAAACTCTCTGTATGTGTGTGTGCTCGAAATATTGCTTGCTTCAGGGCATTTAGCTGAGGACGGGGCGTAGACGTATAAGTTGGCATCTGAAAAATCAGAAAGGCCATTGTGACCACCAAAAGAGAGAGAACTTTTGCATGAGTGATTAATCCCCCAAACAGGTTGCTAACTTATTAATCTACGCCATTTGTGATGAGGATGGCCTCTTATATCCAACCGTCCCTTCCCTTCCACACACACACACACACACACACACAGAGTATGTTCATGATAGGTTTTTACTTGGATGACAGTTCAAAAATCATATGTTTAGGTTTTGGGTTGTCCAACATTTGTAAAAGATCACTGTTTTGTTATAAATGTTGGGTTTTTTAATTACCTGTTATATTTTACATTTAAGATAACTTAAACTTAATTTTTCTCCCACTATTTCATTACTTTTAATAATTTCTTTTTACCCAACTCGAAACAATATTTTAAACATAATTAAAAGTACTTATTCTTCGTTTTGGAACGTTATTGACTATGTGTAATATAGTGCATTTATCAATACCTTTTAATACAAGCATCGTATTTGCTTGGAAAAGAGAAAATACCTGTCAATTATATATTTATAATAAATTATTTTATGAATATTTTATTGTATTTCTAAATATTTAACTGTATAAAATATGTTTATCCACTGCGTGTGTGCATCATTGTAAAAAAACTTGTTTCCGTCATGTTCAACCACATGGTTTTAATTCGTCGGTCGCCATTTTGAAGCTATTTTTGTTAGACCTTTTGTGGAAGGGCTGTGAATAATATTTTTTTAAGTGGAATAAAACGATAAATAAGCTTTGTGTCCGACCTCAAATAAATATATAAAGAATATTGGCCAAAATTATTGTCGTTAACTATCACATTCATATATTACCATATGTTTTCATTACAGTGATCCAAAGTGATAGGTGTCAGCTGTTGGCGTACGGATACATTAGGGACTATTTCTAGTAGCTTTTGGAGCTGTCATCCAAGTAAACTTAGGTCATGAATGAATTATACACACAAAAATTTGTATGTGCAAAAGATACGAAAATCACACGTGAAATATCCTAACCCCGTGGTGGGATTCAAAGTCAGGTGATGGTGAGTCTAATACCTTAAACCACTTGGCTATCACACCGGATATGGATAGAACACTCTTTAATGACTTTAAGGACTCAGACATGATGCGTAAATTATCTTTTTTTATCATCATATCTCCAAAACTATTTGAGATTTGAAATTACTCATCATTACAAATATGTAGATCTATTTATGATACAAATATTGTATTCTAAGCATATTTTTATAAAACCAATAACTTTCAAGCTACACGCCAATATTTATGTTTTAACTTTTTGAAAACAAAAGGTAAAGTATTGCGGCCGTAAAAAAAAAACTAACCTGAAATGTTGATGGGTGTCGACGTCTCATGACCCCCCGAACCCTAAAAAGTTGTCTTTGCAATGCCGTCTATTTGTGTGTCAATTTAAACTTAAAATTAAGATTAGTTTAACAAAGGGCGAAAAGAGAAAAAATCCATTTTCTCAAAATAGTCTTCAAGGATTTTGATTAAAACTCGTATCTAGGCGTTGATTAAGATTATAAATACACTGACTACTTTCATTTTCCCATGAAAATGACTTTTAAGGTACTTTACAGAAGCTGAAATGTCCGTATCCCCACAATTATTTTAGATACTAAATAACTTATCATTGCAAAATTGTAGTACTATCAAAAATAAAAAAATTATGAAATATATTTTTATAAAACCAACAGTTGTTGGATATAGGCAAATATATTAATACAATTTTGTGAGCTTTAGTTGTAAAAAGATACTACTTAAGTCTTAACGCAATAATTCTCCAATGCAATAGCGTAATTAAATATAAGTATGTGTCTCAAAATGTTTATGTTATTTTTCCTTAAACCTCTTAGGAGAAATGTTTGTACAACAATGATCTATCTCCATTTTAGACTCAATACTAAATATTTACATTTTTTATTGGTCAAAATTTATAAATGAGGAAGTTAATAGCAATGCAATGACATGAATATGTGCAACACCTAATAAAATTTAGAAAATGATAACCGGAGGTCCAAATTTTAAGACCCTTATAGAACCAATATTGGTCTTTTTTACCGGTCCATACATACAAATGAGCACATTAATTCTTTAAAAATAAAATGATAAAATTTAAAACCGTGACTCAAAAAAGTTGTACATATATATATAGTGCAATTTATACTTGGATTTGCTAGTGTATATTATTTCGTTTCACATATATTACGAATTTTGAGTAAATATATCCATTTTTAAACAATAGAGCGAGAAAGTCCGTGCGGAGTTCCATACCATTTATTTTTATTATTGGCCTCAACTATGCTGCCTGTAAAAATGGGAATCCTTCTGGAAAACCTAGAAAATTAAGGGAATTCGGTAATAAGAAAGTAGTGGCAACACATAAACACATAAAACGACTACTAAAAGTAGCCTATTTTAACACCGATTAATGGTTGAATTACATTTATAACGTAACATAGATAACAACCATATTGGTCGACATAAAACACTGTAGTGTGATTTATTGTATTTTATAAACATTCCTCTCCACCCCCTCATTGTCAATATCCAATCCAGTTGCTCAGCTAAGGTTTCTATTAAACTGTTCGGCTACTGCTCTCTTCTGAGATCAAAACACGAATCAATACAACATTTTGTTCTAGGGGTAGATCATAACTGAACACTTTGAAAAGGTGGGGCAGTACCTGATCGGACAATATGAGTGGTTTCAGATCCCATTAAAATCTGAAAGCTCAAAGCATTGATAAACCAAGTGCTTTAAAAGCTTTGAGCCACGGGGGGTAAATTAATTTAAAAGGGAGTATGGTATTTAGAATTTTATGAGCACTTAGCTCACAATTGAGGATATTCACATCTATGATCATACTTAAACATAACTTTATTAAGACTCCCCTCCCACCATTCCTCCGCTATTCACATACACTATTTGAACCAAAGCACCGTTAGAGGTTTTATCGTCATCTGAAACACAACGTCTCGACGTTCTTGGCCACAGCTGAAGCTTAGTCTAGGGGATGAATTAACCCTTCCTCAAATACTTGCCCTCTCCACGCCAATACACATATAATCTCAATTATTTTAGGCACTTTGTATCGTAAAACTAGGGTCTCTACAACCTGTGGACAGTCTTCCTAACCACACTGTCATAGATCCTCAACATTGACACTTGGTTAACGGGGAGTTTGGGGTTCGAGCCTCTACTGAGTACACTGGTTTTATTTTCTTATCATCTTTCCACGCTACTCTCCTTTTACCTACATTTTAGATTAACTCGTGTTCGTCACTCTCGTGTTAGACTAGCATGCCGATGACAGGGAGATCTTGGCACAAACCCCGGTCGGTTGTACTGAAGGGGATTTTCGCTAAATGGTTTTCCAATCTGCCTTCGCGTAAATGCGGTAACACTTCGTCTAAGTCCAACCTTCCTCATCCCTAATTTTCTAACGTAATTAATACATATGTGTATAGCCTAAACAGCTAATAAAACACGGTGCTTTAAATCTCGTGTTTTTCTTACTAATAGTTCAAAACAAAATCTATTCAAAACTCAATCTCAGGTGTCGAGATAAAAAGGGTAGTTATTAAAGAAAAAGTACATTCATTGGAGTTGAGGAGGGATTAAAAACCCACAGGGTAAATTCACATGTTGAAAACTATCCCCAATGTATTGAAATTTGAACGTCGATCTTCACGCTATCTTCTGTCCAATCCTCTATGAGCCTGATGTATGAATATATGACCACCAGTGTGCATAATGAAATCGTCAATAACATTTTTATAAAGATTTAAATTGATTTTGGTTACGGGTACAGCCACCACTGAATACATCTTCCAATTAAATTAAAAACAGTTTAAAAATTACACCTGGACACGGGAACATAACCGGGAGTGTTTGGCTTAGAGCACCAAAGTTCTTACCACTGAGATATTCAAGAATCATCCTGTGTGTGTGAGGTATTAGGTTCAATTCTCGTGTCCAGGTGTAATTTTTAAATTATTTTTAATGAATCTGAAAAATAACCTTTGTGTTAAAACGTAAACACAATGTGTATAAAAAAAATACTAAGACTTCGTCAACGCCAGCTATTATACGTCTATGAATAAGAAGTGCTTGGTGGAAAGAGGTAGCATCAGCGGTTCGCAACGGCAACTCTAAGCCACTCCTCTTCCAAACAATTATTAGGTTGATTAATAATATATTTAGTTCATAACGTAGCCTCTATATTCAACTAGTTACGAAGCAAACTGATATAGGGCTCAGCTTGTGGTGGGGGTGGGGAGGAGGTTTGCTATACATTTACAGTATTAACTACCAACATTTGAACTAAATTAGGAAATTAATAAAAAATGAATCTTCAATTTTGAGAATAGAGAGTTGATAAATGATGATAATGGCCATGTTGGCGCTAGATTTCTTTAGAATATAGTGCACCACTGAAGTGAATTTGCTTTTTCTTTTTTCTTTTTTTCTACGAAGAATTAACAAAAAAAGAGAACTACCAAGCTATTGTGTCAACAAAATCATTAATGGCATCATACACAGTTGCGCTTCGTGTTGATAAATCAAAAAAGGAACATCAAATTTCAGAGAATCTTATATAGCCATGTGCTGTTGATATATGAAATATAATGCTAGACGAGCGTGTTAAATAGGAAATAAAAGATATTCCACTGTATAATGACTGAATTCGTCACCGTATCTATGACTGACTGAAAGTATAAAAGAAAAACTAATTTTCCAGGTAAAATAAAGCTTGTTTTCCCCGATCCAATTGGATGAATCGATATATATATATAATTCAGAGCAGCTTTAATACTATATAAAATTTGCAAGTGAAAAAGATCTAGTTGAGAAATGACTATTTTGTAATGAAGTCGTTTCTAGAATTCAAGGAGAAGCACTATTTAAATTAGTAGATGAGTTAATTAATAAAGAAAGTTTGGAATGGATTAAATGTGTGGGGATGTATACAGATGGTGCTGTTGCAATGAGCGGGAAACATACAGGTCTTGTAAAAAGGAATTCAAAATGTAGGCCATAATGTAAAATGTTTTCATTGCGTAATTCACCGAGAAGCTCTTGCAGCAAAATATATGCAATCAGATGTTAATGATGTGCATTGCTTGGCTATGAAAATGGTGAATGTAATCAAAACAAGTTCAGTGATTACAATATGTTTCGCATTAAATTGCTATGAACTGGGAAGTTCCCGCCATCACTTGCTGCTCCATACTGAGGTAAGAGGCTGTCACGTGAAAGAGTGCTTCTACTGGTGTTTGAACTTCATGATGGGGTAAGGACCTTTTTTTCACAAAGCAAGTCTCTATTGTCAGAGAATCTTCAAAACAAAGACTTTTTGGTGAAACTAGCATATTTGTATGATATTTTTGACAAGTTGAAATTATTGAATATGTCTTTCAAGGGTCATTATACAAATGTATTGTTCATGAAAAAGTTGTTATGGAAAAGTAGAGTTTAGAATGGAAATGTTTGCTTTGTTGGATGGATTTTTAGAATAAATTAAACTAAGTGTCAATAAATCAACTGGTCAGAAAGTTTTGTTCAACCATTTTCAACTTCATACGAAATATTTAGCGATTATTATAAGGAAATTAGTGTTGAAATCTCTCTATAGATTCTTAATCCTTTTGTAGCAAATTATGAAAGTGTTATTCATCTTCCATTGCAAGCACAGTAAAACCTTGCAGACATGACTTGTGACATATCTTTGAAGCAATTGTATAGTTCCTCTCTCGGACTTGGTGAAGTTTTGGTTAACTGTACAAAATGAATATCCTGCTTTGGCAAATGAGGCTATAAAATCGATTATTCCAATAGCATCAACATATTTATGTAAAAGTGGTTTCCCAGCAATGATGAAAAGAAAAACTAAATACATAAAATGACTAGCAGTAGAAAACGATCTTAGCCTGACTTTCACAAAAATAGAACCAGACTTGAACCACACCTGTAATAGGAAACAATTTCATCCTTCTCACTGACAGGTAAGTAATTTAACAAACTTTTAAAATAATACATTTTATGCAATTTAATATTTTTATCATAAATAGTATTCATATCATCCAATATAAAATTATAATAAAAATAAAAATAATTATTTGATTGGGTTTTATATAAAATAACCATGGCTTCAATTTGATATTTTTGACAAGTTGAAATTATTGAATATGTCTTTCAAGGGTCATTATACAAATGTATTGTTCATGAAAAAGTTGTTATGGAAAAGTAGAGTTTAGAATGGAAATGTTTGCTTTGTTGGATGGATTTTTAGAATAAATTAAACTAAGTGTCAATAAATCAACTGGTCAGAAAGTTTTGTTCAACCATTTTCAACTTCATACGAAATATTTAGCGATTATTATAAGGAAATTAGTGTTGAAATCTCTCTATAGATTCTTAATCCTTTTGTAGCAAATTATGAAAGTGTTATTCATCTTCCATTGCAAGCACAGTAAAACCTTGCAGACATGACTTGTGACATATCTTTGAAGCAATTGTATAGTTCCTCTCTCGGACTTGGTGAAGTTTTGGTTAACTGTACAAAATGAATATCCTGCTTTGGCAAATGAGGCTATAAAATCGATTATTCCAATAGCATCAACATATTTATGTAAAAGTGGTTTCCCAGCAATGATGAAAAGAAAAACTAAATACATAAAATGACTAGCAGTAGAAAACGATCTTAGCCTGACTTTCACAAAAATAGAACCAGACTTGAACCACACCTGTAATAGGAAACAATTTCATCCTTCTCACTGACAGGTAAGTAATTTAACAAACTTTTAAAATAATACATTTTATGCAATTTAATATTTTTATCATAAATAGTATTCATATCATCCAATATAAAATTATAATAAAAATAAAAATAATTATTTGATTGGGTTTTATATAAAATAACCATGGCTTCAATAAAAAAAAATCATGAAATCATTGTAATCAATGTCAAAATCACATACCGGTATTTTATTTTTGATTTTTTCAACTTAAAGCGTTTTTAAAGACTTTATTTATGGCAATGAGGCTTTAACAATTATTCTTGTTGTCAAGTGAGGCATGAGCATAAAAAATTTGAGAAGCCCTCCCTTTACCCTCCAACCCTCTCACTGTCATACAAATGCTGATGTATTTTCTATCAATCCTATCTTCCTTATCTCTCCCTCATTAGTGTAAATATGTGAATAATCCGGGTAGTTAGTAATATTCAGCGAGTATAAAGAAATAATTTCAACTCGTGAGGATTGAAGAAAAGCACACTTATGTTTATAGCGTCATCGTGTTCTAAAATTACCCACCTAACCGAGCATCGAATACTCAGATTTATTGTTTCCTTGATGCCATACTTGTGTTTGTTGGTTTCTCAAAAGTTATATCTTAGTTTTGTTGTTAAACGAAATCTATTCTATTGTTTTGTCTAAATTCTCTATATCGTCTCTTTTTGGCCATAACTTTGGGTATAAATTCTTAATTTTTATAGTAATTGTTTATATGAAATATTAAACCTGATGGGGAGAATTTTTTATTTATTTCTTGTCCATATTTTTAACAAATAAAATTCTTAAAACACACATTTGTTCAAATTCAAGTAAAATATAAAATATAAAGCAATGTGACTAATATAAAATATTTCAATTTTTTTGTTTCAGAACGAGTGTCAAGTTGCCCAGAAAATGTCCTTGGACGTAGCATGTAGAAGACCATCATCCCTTCTGCTACTACCCCTCTGAACGATTCAAACACCGTCATATTGAATAACTGAAATACCTCGGTGAGTGATAATATTAACTATATTATGTCGTTGCATAATGTTTCGAAATTATTTCAATATCATACATCAGAGCTCATTTAACCCAGTTTGTCGAATGATCAGGGGAATATTATTTTACAATTTAAACATGATTAAAACGCTGAGGTGAATTTAACAAAAGGTAGTTCATTTGTTATGTTGATAGTTTGTAGGTGTAAGTTTAAACACGGTGGAGGCTGGAACAAGTGAAGTCTTGTTAACAGATGGAAATGACGTGGATCAATAGCTACTATAATCCAATATCATGCTTCGTCATAAAGACAATTTGATGTTCTCATAATCATGTGAAAACAGTATGGCTAATTGAGGAACGAATAATTTTATCCACCCCACCCCCTCAATACTTTTTTACTATCTTACTAATTAGTCGTGACATTAGGTGCGGATAAACCTTTTGTTTTTTACTAAAACATTTATCGAGGATTTTAAATAATCTTTCATTTTAGCGTCTAAAAAAACCTTTATTATTGTTTTTGCACCATAGTGGGTACCTCTGTGCCTGGCTTTGTCCGCTCTTTAAGGCTGAGCAAGTGGCTCTTCTCCTCGTGGTGGTATGCATCAGCCCCAGATTCCCGGTGGTAGAGTGTGAGAAATGATAGATCTGCCTGCCTCGTATTGACTCGCTCAAAACCTCTACAAAGTGCCTCCATGCCGGTGGCTCCCTGGATCTACGTCCTTATCACTCGGCTGGTCGGTTGACCGTAGTGATATTTCATCTTGGATCTTATTTTCCTTCTTTCCTTTTTTTTAGCACCGCGTTTTACTGCCCGTTCAGGTTACACGTTTATGTACTAAATACTATAGTGCCTTTGGGATTAGTAAGGCTTTATTTAAAGGAAGTGTACCCGTATTTGCCCGGAGGAAAAGTGGAAAACCATTTTGGAAAAAAAAAATCTTCAGCACACCCGACCGAGATTCGAACCTCAATCTCGTTGTCATCAACAGTAGTCTAATCTACTGCGAGAGTAGCGATTTAGACCATACAGCCACCGAAGCGGCTGATCTTGGGACGATATTAACAAAAATCTATTCTTTACCTTTGATTACTTTAGATCATTTCAAACATCTAGATCTGATTCACGAATCACTTATTTCTTTGGCGATTTTAAAAAGGTCTAATCTAGAAATCGAAAGGAAATAAACCATAATTACAATAATATTTGATTGGATGTAGTAAATGTTTTTTGATAATTAATAACATTTTGAAATCAAAGTTTACAATGCTGGGCCACAAATTAGTATATACTTTATTATGTGCTAAATAATGTATTTTATAAATAGGCACGTAGTTAATGTTAAAGGATGTTTTGATGGTTGACCAACACTCTTCTGAAACATTAACTTATATTACAATTAATTAAAATTGACTTTTAAAGAGATTATATGAATCATAAAAGTGTTGTATTTATTGACCATTCATTGTACCAAAGCTTTCTCGGGTAACTGAGGCTATACCTTACAACCCTTTCACACTATCAGATTTGGCCGGTCAGGTTTCTTATCTGATGGAAACCTGATGAGTAGTCGTACATTGATGTAAATAAGGTTCTTCACACTACCAGGTTCAGGTCAGGCACCTGATTGCAACTGGAAAGTTCGCCTGGGCTGTCAGATTCCCTGACGCCGGATGGATCTGTGGTGGGGTGTAGTCCGGAATGAATGCGCGCTTTCAAACTATCAGGATTTCAGTGTATAGTCATAATGAGAGGAGTGTCGTACAAGTTAGTGTTGTGTTTGAATCGTGTTAATAATGGATATTGATGTATAACTATTGATTTCATCTATGGAGAACCGACAAAACAAGTTTTGGGGCAAAACAAGTAATAAGTACAAAGACTAAATGAAAACAAACAAGGGGTGGAAGGATGCTTGCTCTGTCCTGAGAGAAGATTTTGATAGGTTACCTGACCAAGAGAAAACATCCTTTGATAAGTACATCACTTTAGTTTTATAGAAACATTTTTGAGTGTATGAATATACAAATATTTGCTGGCCAACCACCCCTACTATATATATATTAGGGGTGGTCAAATATTTGTATCGGGTGGGCATTACAAAATTACACTCAGGCACGGGCAGATTTGGGCGGGCATTTCATTTTGCAAATAACTTTGTCACAGGCCTATTAGATTTCAAATTATAAGTTTAACAGTCTAATTTAATTTTTTTTTAAAAGATAGAAACAACTTTGTCACAGGCCTATTAAATTTCAAATTCCAAGTTAAAACAGTCACAAAATGTAAAATGACCGTTTCCTATTTAATGTTTATTTGATGCGTACTTTTCTTTTATATCCTAACAAATATGGCTAGTAATAATGAATTAAAGAGATGTAAAGAAAATTAATTTAAATTAAGTTTTCGCAAGCATAGGGCCTAAAAATCTCAATGTGGAAATGTTGAATTTGTTATGTTTTTGGCATTGGCAGATAAAAACTAAATCGTATGAATCTTGATTTCACTATGTTGTAGACTTGTAACCTGTGAGAAACGTTATCGTAGTTATGTTGAAATCAAACATAATAATTTATGAATTAATAAAAAATAATACTTACCTTTGTTTAACATTAGTTGAATTGAAATAATTCATCTGTTAAACACTATTTTTTTTCAAAGTTTGAATTAGAGGTTAGTGCTAACATGGTAAACCTCTTATATACATACCAAGTTCTTTAGATTCGCGATCGAAATACGGACATAAAAAATACTTACCCGACATTCCGGGATTTTTAGATGCCCGATTTATTGCCCAAAATTTTGGGTGCCCAACCACCCCTAATATATACATATTTTTTATGACAGTATTTCAACGATAGGTTTTGAGTATACACACACACTCAAAACCTATCGTCAAAACCAGACCTAATGAAAACCTGATCCAACCTTTTTCTTCAGGTTTTTTACCGGATCAGGGAAAGGGCTGTAAAGCTGAGTTTCTGACCTCCAGTGACGTTGGTGGTCACGCATGTAGGGTGCTACTTCTCCTGCCATGGACCAATAAACAGTGAGGGGGGAGCGGGGGTTTCCAAAGTTACCAACCAAATGATGATGGGTTCACCCGCTGGTAGGGATTGGTGGATCCAAAATGCTAACTGCGTGTACCTGCACGCGTGGCTCCACTCAGAGGGTACGGGTCCTGTGGGTTAGAAGAGCCCTGTGACAGTATGATGGTTCCCTACCGTGGTCGCTAAAAGTTCCACAATTGCCAGCTTTTGGCTAAGAGCGCCGGGTTATATGCACGATGCTAGATTATCCCCATGTGGGATGGAAACGGCGTCACATTTCAGTTGAAGGGAATCCTTAAGTTTTGGCACCACAGAATTAAAAAATAATAAAGTGTAATTCATTGGTGCTAGGTGAATGTCGGGGGTATAACTCTGTAAGCTAAATTTATGTTATTTTTACATACTGCGGTGTTTTAAATATAAACAAGTATAGTGATTGAGATAGGAAGTAAAAATTCAAACAACTTTTTGATAGAAATATTCTAAGAAAAACTAGTTATACTAAGATTTTATCGTCCTTGATACTATCTATAAAATTGACAGGTGCATAACATGATTTCTATGTATGACTACTATTATGAAATATGTTTTAGTAACATTTTTAATTGTCAGGTATACCCCAATTTTCTTACAAATAGACATAACTGACTACTAGTAAAAGCTACTTGCTTGATTTTCACGTATTAATACGTAAGGTCATGTCACTTTTGATAGATATTACCAATACCAACAAAATAACTCTAATAATATTATAGTTAAGTGGTTTCAATGTTGACCATACAAAAATCTGTTCTAATTTTCTAAAAGTTGTCCCAAATGTCCATTCATAAGGAATTAAGGTATACCTTTACAAGTTGATATAAATAAAGTAGCTAATATTTCATCTTGATGATTTTTGAGCTAATTCTACAGATTACCAACCTTCACTTTGATAGTTTTGTCAAATTACGGTGAAGTTTAAATGTATTTTTTTCATTTAGTGCGAAAGCAAATTATGGATGAAGGATTGAGAGTTCACAATGAGTGCGGCATTATAGTCTGTTAGCCCCACTTGCATGTTAAATATTATAAAATTGGTAAAAAATACATAATTACCAATTTATTTCAAGACAATTATGTTTCTTTAAAATGCTATTGTTGTCTTTAAAAGACCATTATTGTCTTTAAAAGGCCCTTTCTAAGCACATCATAATAATGTCTGTTCAGCGTAGGAATTGTTTTCTGAAAGGCCTTTTCCTCTACCAGAAATCTATTATATAGTAGGATATTGGTAGGAAAAAAAACCTTTCAGAGAGTAATTCCTACCGTGAATGGAGTATACGTTAACATAAGCCATAAAGTATAATACTAGGCCTATATAAACAGACTTAATTACCATATATTTATTAGATGGGTAGCTAGATGAGCCCGCACACAAATAATAAATAA
>CABFWB010000074.1:0-16797 GCA_902151455.1 Timema bartmani | reverse complement strand
GGGGTAGAGGGGTTAGGATGGGAGGCAAACGAAGTTGTATGGGTAAGAGAAGGGGTGTAGAGGAGGGTAAGGACATAGCTGGGGCTCAACCATCCCTCCAGATAAACTATCCAGGCAATCTTCTCTAGAATGTATATGCTGTTTCGGGGTTAATTGGGCGTCAAAGAGAGGCTGCCTAGGTTCAGAGCTAATGTTTACCTGCGGGCTCACCCCCTTTCCTGTGTGGGTAATATTGTAGTAAAGCGAGTCTAGTACACAGAAGACTTTGGCTTGATAAGGTAACTTAACTTGTATACTTGCCCGGGGGTGAGGGGGGGGGCGGAGGAACAGTGTAATAGTGTGATTCGACAATATTTGATGGAAATCATGAGGAAGTGAGCAACGTTTGCCGTTGTTAGTGCTCGGGTGTTTACCACTCATTAATACTGATTTATATACATAACTTACAATTTGAAATGTATCAAAAGTGTTTATTACTCGTATGAAGGTTTTACTAACGTACGATTTATGAACTGACTGATTATATTAGCACGTGACTTATACCCTAACTTAAATCTAGAACAGACATAAAACCAAGCCCTTAACCATTATTTCATCAATGTGAAAGGGGAAACCCACATTTCAGCAAAGATAAAATTTTCAGCCATGCCAAGAATCAAACCCGGAACCTTTAGCTCAGTAGACAAACACGCTACCGACTGAATTTAGGTATCGGAACATTTTACGTGTAATAAATAAAGACTATTTTTTGGTGTATGCATTTTTTAAATTTTTTTTGCACCAACGTCTTACTAGTCTTCGAAGATATTTACATTTAACCACACTAATATATTAGAGATGAGTAAGGTAAAATTTAGAGAAAATGTACCCACTTTTTCTTAGTGATAGACTGGAAAAGTAAAAATCTCACACTCTGTATAACTGGCTGGGATTCAAACTTTGACCTTCCAGGCCTTGCCAGACAAGCATGACTTTTAATACACGTGTCGTTCTAACTGTACTGATGAGGGTTGGTTCATAGATAGCTTCAAATCAGAATAAGTTATAATTAACTGAATTAATAACCCATCTTTCAAAACTAGCTTTATTGATTTGATGTTATGATCTAACATGTATGTTCTGGGTCTATCGTATAGTTTTTGAACTAATTAACAAATGTTGGCCCACTTCGGTGGCCACATGGTCTAAGGCACTACTCTCACAGTAGACTAGACTGCCTTTTACGGGGAGGTCGAAGTTCGAATCTCGGTCGGGTGTACTGAAGGTGGTTTTTTCCAAAATGGTTTTACACTCTTCCTCCACGAAAATTCAGGTAAACCTCCTCTAAATATAACCTTCCTCATCCCTAAACCATTAGTGCAATTAGTAGACCTTACATAAGCGTGTAACCCAAATGGGTAATAAGACGGGATGTTAAAAATATTAGTAAAATTTTATACACATATGGAAGACTCCCACTTTAACAACACAAATTTATCATATATCCCTCAGATCACATAAACTTAAAAAAATAAAATGGAATCCTTTTTTTAATTGTGGTTAAAATTCAACTTACAGCTTTGAAGTACATTTATTATGTTAACATTCCTATGCAGTGTGCATAGCCATGTGATAATAATTTTAAACAAAAATTAAAAGAGAATACAATGTTCTGAAATCATTGAAACATCTAACATAAAGTGACATAGTATGTGTGTGTTCATTAGGGTGTGTGGGTGGGGTGGGGTTGTGTAAAGATATAAAATAATATTAAAATATATGAAAATAGATTGTGTTTACAATTTTTAAAAGAGCAATATAAAATATATAAATAGTTATTTCACCTAACATTATACCTACCAGTAGAGTTAGCTCGGCGCCTTCGTACTTGACATTGACCTAGAATAGCGGTTCCCAAACTTTCTCGACTCGTAAACCCCTTTCACAAACATCTGAGTTGCACGAACCCCCTGGTAAATATCCATAGCCACTTATTTAATTTTATAACTAATTTCTATGAAATTAAGCTATTAATTGTAATCAAAATGTTTACTACCTTTAAATTAACCTACTATAGCTCGGTAGGTACTTTGGGATACCGCACCAAATATAATGGAATAATATTGAAACTACTTAAGTACAAGTTCATATAATTATATATATTTGTTTTAAAAATTAAAACTAAAATTATTTAAGCAAAGTACTTTAGTAACATTTTATTATCTTTACTGTCACAACATTATCACATTTCACATGTTTTTTAAAGTGGTACTGGAAATTGCTGCATTAACATAACTGAAATACCCTCCTTTAATCACAAAATTCCATGCCGATTTTAGATTCAAAATTGTTTACAAGTTTTAACAGCTACTCACCTCTTCACGTGACTTCGTGAGAAGGATACGCTTGCTTTGGATGACACAAAGCTTTAAAGTCAGGAATCACAGACGATAAATAAAGTCTCAAGTCATTTTCATCATTGAGCTTGTTTCTGTATTTATTTTTTAAATAGGTATATGAAGAAAACGTTTCTCGCTCAAATGCGTATAATAAAATGGTAACAAAACTGTAGTAGCTTTATTATCTAACATTGAGAACTCCTCCTTTAAACTTAACCAGAAACCAATTAATGACAAAGATTTATAGCTTTTATTTAATTCAAAATCAGTGGAAATTTCAAGGAGATGCTTTTTTTTAACTCACGCTTAATGTGGAGGATTTCAAAACTGCTGTCTCTTCCAGAGGATTGCGAATCCAATTGTTATTATTGGACATGTATCTGACCCACGGTTAGACATCAATTATAATGAGATATGCCCCGCGATTGGGCACCAATTATGGTGGTATTGCCCCGCAATTGGGCACCAATTATAGTGGTATTGTCCCGCAGTTGGGCACCAATCATAGTGATATTTGCCCCGCAATTGGGTACCAATTATAGTGATATTGTCCCGCAATTGAGCACCAATTATAGTGATATCTGCCCCGCGATTGGGCACCAATTATAGTGATATCGGATTTTAAATGATGATGATGTGGATGTTAATAATGTAGACCCGTGTATGCCCTACTGTCGGGCAGCAACTATACCGATACCGGGTTTTATTATGATGACGACGCGTGCATGCCCTTCTACGCACTTGTTATCACACGACTATGACGATCTGATTTTACGTGTTTCTCACTGTAGGATTACTGATTGGTTGAATGTCGAGATTAGTAAAGATTTAACATTGTACTCGATTTATTTTATTAATTTCACTTTTATTATTATAAAAATGACATTGATACAATTTTGTTCATTTCCGAACTGAAGCGGAAAGCCTGAGCTTTTAAAGACTGAGATTTTCTCTCTGAAAATTACTATGTTTTGTGTGATATTACTAGTTTTTCTGTGTGGATTTATGCGCACAAGCTGCTTATATATGACCTACCCCTTGCTTCTTGGACCCCTTGTCTTCAATGTTAAAACAAACTATTAGAAGAACTCTTGGCAACCTGATGTTGCGAAGGCTAGCTTCCTATTAGGTAGAGGGAGCCAGCATGTCACCTGATTTTCAAATACAACGGAGTTGGTCTTTTAAAGAAAGAAAGTTTTAAAGCGCAATACATTGAAATTACTTCTGAAAACGCGTGATTCTCCATGGACAAAGTATTAAAAGGAAACTTTACATAGAGTTCTTTAAAGAAGAATACATTTCATCCATGACTTTTTGAATATATGAGAGGGGTCCAAAACAGTATCATTACACATGGCTGGGAAATATTCTCTGAAAGTTTTTCCAAGTCCTTTCAAGTGTTCTATAACCACGTTCTTTACATTTTCCTCCTAAGAAAGCTTATTTTCTACTATGAAGTCGTGAAGAGTATCAGATCACTACGTTAGATTGCTAACTAAACACACTTTCCAAAAGTTTTTTTTAAATGAACGACTCGATGCGGTCTTGCACAGTAAAAACGTTAATATTTGACCCCTGAAGAGAGAGGTTTGAACTGTTCATGTTTGAGAAAATATCTGCCGAATAGGCCAAAGCCTTGAGCCACATTTGATCTTGCATGCACTTTGCTTTGTGAAAGGGATGGTTGGTAAGAAAAACGAAAACTTCGTGTTTAAATTCAAACAATCTTGTAATAGTTCTACTTCGAGATATCCACTTGACTTCAGTGTGAGGCAATTAACAGTTGTAAATGCTTCCCCTTTCCTCACAAAGGGCGGCAAAAATCCGCCATTATAGAAATATTTTGGCAAACCCCTTGGAAGACTTCGCGAACCCCCTGGAGGTTTGGGGATCGCTGACCTAGAAGACCGGGGCTCAAGCTCCGATCGGTTTCACTTAGGATGCTTTATTTGTGTTTATCTTTGCATAGAACTGTTTTTATTATTCTTGAAATTCAATTTCCTTATCTTATATATTTGGCTTAAACAGTGAAGGTTTTGAATATCTTGGGAAGGCAACAAGTGGCTTGGACAAAACAAAAACTAATTATTTGTTTTCGTAAATTTAACCGTTTATGTTCCACCAATGTGGATGTCTTTTAACATTATTACTCTTTTATTACAGTTTTATAAAATATTCTAGGCTGTGTAACTACACCCCATTTACTATAGGAGTGTAGTTAACTTGCAGCTAGTAAAGGCTACAAGATCTACTCTCATGTATCCATTCGCCAAACCATATGATATTAAATACCATTTGTTGATTTGCTTTCACTTTTGGAAGTCAAAACTTTCACAACAAACTTTTTTTTTCCGTGTAACCATTTTTACATCTTCTGCTAGCTGTCATTGTCAGCTACCACCACTCTTATGGCGATTGGACTCTTACAAAATCAATGGGCTGAAATAATAGTTGGTTTTGCGGTGACCTGTTTAAAGTCTCCACACAACAAGTAGACGTCCAAGGCTGTTTAACATGTCGCATTAGCTACGAAACGGGGTGTTTATACTCCACCAGTAATACCAACATGTCTAATGTATTTTCCTTTTAAAGGGTAGACCAACATTACGAGTAGGAAGGTGGCGAAAATAAATTAGGTTAGAGAATATTATGATTGTAAGAGCTAGGTAACAATTTGGCATGTTCGTTTTACGAGATTTTAGATTGAGTTTTATGCTAATGGACATGACACTAAAACTGGTTTTATTATTTTAGCAACTGTTATTACCTCAACTAGCATTTTGCTCTAAGAATTGCGTCCTAAGTCATCTACAAGTATAATACAACTCTATTTATAATTTACTGCACGTAGTAGAAATTACTTTGTTTTAATGCCTTGTACTTATTGGTCCAGTAGGAACCAACTATAAAGGGACTCTGATTCGATGTCAGCACATGTTAATTATAAATTATTTCTTTCTATATTTGTATATTACACAGACTAATCATTACTGACGACTGGGTTGGCTACCTAGTATTGAATTTGGTTTTCCTTGTGTAATTTTGTAAACAGTAAGAAACCGAATAAAAGGGGATTGATTCAAATGTTTTGGAGTTTTTAAAGTGTATTACGTCTAACTACCCGTCCGGACAATCCGAATATTAATACTAATAAAGTTGGGATAGCTAAGTTTAGCATGTATAGTAAATATACACAGATGCATTAGAGTGGGAAAAAATTTGGGGAAAAAAAACTCAACTAGACATTCGGCAGGCTGTCTAACCTTGTATCTTACGCCACTGGCTAACCAAATAAGACGAGACTGACGCTTTTCTACACAGTCCCACTGGTGCGGATGTTTTTTTAGCCACTAGTTAATATAATCTCTCTGCATCACATCCGAAGGATTTGCTTGACTATGTTTACTTTTTCATATAAAGAGAAAGAATTGTAATCTTAAAAAATGTTGACCTGGAGATTATGATGAAAATTCACGTTTTATGTGCCCCTGAAAAATTGGATTTTAATTTTTCTGTCTGCTTCTTTCTCAGTCTGTCTGATCCTGCGCATAGATCTTAAGGCAATTGGCCCTTTTCATTTGACGTGGAAATGCAGAACCACGAGAACAAACGATTATCTTCAAGAATTGTTATTGTTTTGCAATTTTATTTTCAGGAACGGTTTGTTCAAGAATATAAGAATGTTGATTAAGTTATACATTTTATATAGACACCTCCTCTTTAATTTTAACAGTGATCAAGTATCGATAAAATTGACATTTTTCAATAGAGAACTGCCGGCTTCACAACAAAAAATAATAAAATGTAATAATTAATAAACATCAATACATTATCTTAGAAGGGGTGTTGAAAATATTAACTAAAAATTTTTACTTGTTCTCGAGAAAAGTGATAATTCCAAACGTATGATTTTTCCACAAGACCTGTCCTGTAGCTAGCACCATCTACGGTTTCCGTGATCCATCTATTTTTGTTGGTGTGGAAGGATACTTAGGTCGGTCGTGAAGCCACGCCACGCCTTTCACCCTCCCGCACACCGTCCCACAAAATAGGTTTTAGACTTGCACTCGAGAGGGCCGAGGGCCTTAAACAGTGTAATGCATTTGGTTCAAATTTAATATTTATATATTATATGGTTATACCTCTGGACATTTATTTATTACTACCCTAGCCCTCAAATTAAGGGACGTTTACTGATTAGTGACTTTTTTAAATTCCAAATTTTTACTAAAAATAGCTCTAAAATTGGTTTACTTATGTTTGATTTTTGAAAATTCTTCAGTTGTAGCTTTTTGATAGATACTAATTATAAATTCATATAAAATTAAAATGTTATATCAACCTTGATTGCAAAAAAAAGTTTGTATTTTCAAAAAGCCTCTTCTTATGATAGTAGTACTGCATCTTTATACGATAAATAGCATCCGACCGACATTCACTCTACATTTTCACCTCATTCTTCCTTTAATAAGCGAGCAAGTAAACAACAATAGAGGGAGGGAGGTGTGAATATCCCAGGGGTGGGGATAGACTATTATAATCCTTAGGAACATATATAAACTAAATCTTTAGCCCTGGGAAGCTTACACATTGATGTTTTGCAAGATTCAATTATCCTTGGTACCCGTAAACGTTTCTATAGGTGGCGCTAAAACTAGACAACGCAAAGACGATCAAGGGCCGAGTTGTTCCGTTCTCTGAGAGGAGAGATGTCTAAATAGCTTTATAGAAGGGAAGAAGAGGTGGTGGGATGGGAAGGGGCAGGGCGGGGGAGTAGGGGGCCATCCTCAGGTAAGTAAATACCTATCTTATCAAGTCCCCTAATACAGCTCATTTACTCTGTGGTCGCTCAAGGCTACCTCCACGCACGCACACACACACATCCATATGACCACCACCTTTATTGATGAATATTGGGCTACCACTACTACCCTGTGGATCCCTTCAATCTGTTTATGGTCATTAATTGCATTCGCTAGTTAAACAACCACGTTACCAGTTAAGTGAACAGTATATGAAGGAGCGTTTTATGTTTGTGTATTTGAGGTAATTAATGTATAGCATCCTCTAGACACATCATAAAATTAAGGTGAGATGAAAAGGAACGCTAGTTAAGACTAATATTTTTGCTGTTTTTGGCGCTTTTATTTTTTTGGTCAAAAAATATTGCTTCAGTATAAACAGAGAGTTTAATTTTCTTCACATGTATTATATCAACAGTTCTTTAATACCTGTCATGAATATAGTAACATTAGATAAGAAACTTTTTTAAATGAAGAGAAAAAGTTGTCATTAAATTCCATGACACCCTTGATAAATATTAATTTTTTTATATCACCATCTGAAGAAAATTAAACTCTATGTTTGTACCTAAGATATTTGATTTATTTTAACAACAAAAGTTTTTAAATAAAAACTGCAAAAACACCCATTCTCGCGTTCTCTACATCCCCACCTTAATTAGCGGTCCATTCTTTCCCGCCTTAATCGTTTAAATAGATATGTTTATATTTATTATTCTTGAGTTTGCCACTCAAAATATTCCCTGTAGTATATTTTGTTCAAAAAATTTTGGCTTACAACAATTTAAAATAAAACATGAAAAACTGGTTAGAATCGGTATTATATTTTGCAACATCTATAAAAGTTAATGCTTTACACCAAAAGAAACTAAGATAAAGTTAGACATTAAAATGCTTGCTCACCTTATTAATTTTGGTTACTAGCTTTATTTATAATAATAAAATAATTCATAAGATACTTCAATCAAATTTATGATATTTTTAAACTAAGAAAGAAACAAAATTCCTGAGTGTAACAAAAAAAATTTCTTTTAAATAAATTAATATATTTGAAACTCGAGGTTAAAGCATTGGTAAGGCTTATTAATGAAAAGAATTTTAATAAAACCCTAAAACTTGTGTGAAATCAGGACATTTCTTGTTTAAAAATCATTAAAAATTAATCAATGTGAGATTGTGACACGTGACCTAATAATTATTTTGAATTTAAAAATTAATTTTGTGAATCGAGGCTTTTTCTTAGATATATATATTAAATATGGCACTACTATCGTCTTCTCTATTGAAGTAAAAAAAAAAAATGATTTAGATTCAGGAAAAAATATGACGTATTTCTTATTTGACCTGGTGCGGGCCACGGCTAAGCTACTATGTTTATGTCTACTTGAGATTTGATTGACAAGTGTATTCTCCGATAGTAGGCCTTGCGTCGGTATTTATTTTTTTTTTCAAATAAAATTGGATCACTTAATACTTTAAATATGTGTTATGGCTAGGTTTACATAATTCCCGCGATGTGTGAAATTGTGTGATGTAAAAATTAAGTGATTAGCTTAACAAACAGTTTACAAATATTTTACCTGCCTTGGTGGCGTAGCTGGTTAACGCGCTAGTCGTGTTGAGCTCGACCGCCGAGGACGGGGAGATAGAGGTTCGAATCTCGGTCGGGTGAACTGGGGGTGTTCTAAATTCAACCCTCCCAATTCCTAATCCATTAGCGTAATTAGTACTTAAGCGTATAACACGAACGGGTAGTAAGACGCTGGACTAAATATTATTATTATTATTATTATTATTACAAATATTAACAAAAGTTTTAAGTTTTATGGCCGTGAAATCTCACAAAATAATTAACTTACTCGCGCACTAAATTTGATGGTTTTCTTGCAGAAACAAGAAATACAAAAGAGAAATATTATAATCTATTGAAAAAATAAGTATATTTTTTGTATTAGTTCTACTTTCATTCAAAATTAAACTATTTCCAAAATAAGCACTTCACAAATGATTTGGAATGATATTTAAAAATAAAACTTGTTTTGTAATTTTAAGCTTGTTAATATAGTTTTATTAACATTTGCATAATAACACTTTTATATAAAAAATATTATGGTAGTATTTAGAATGTTTTGAAACGATTAACAAATCACAATAAATCTGACAAAATTGTTTCTTCTTTTTTTAGATATAATCTTTCATCATAAATATGTGAATCTCGCCACATAAAATAGAAATGTTCGATTGAGCTGGCTTAACCTATCTCCTTTCTCAGATTTCTATGATTAAAAGGTCACAAAATGGTTTGCTGCATTTTCTCTAAATATTTTAGTAAAGCCTATATTTTAGAAGGCCAAGGTATGTATTCATGAAATGTGTACACTCAAAATAAATAGCATTGTTCGTAAAAAATAGTCAAATTGGGAATAAGTTTCAAAGGTATTTTGTTACTTAGCTTTTATGTAATTTAAACGTTTATTTTTTATTTTTTTTAGCACCGCGTCTTACCAACCGTTTGGGCCATACGCTTATGTACTAATTACGCCAATAGTTTTAAGGAGGAGGAAGGTTATATTTAGAGGAGGTGTACCCGCATTTGCATGAAGGGAGAGTGGCAAACTATTTTGGAAAAACCAACCTCATTACAACCGATCGAGATTTGAACCTCTATCACGCCGTCATCGGCAGTCTAGTTCTACTGTATTTTTATTATTATTACTATTATTATTATTATTATTAATATTATTATTATTATTAATATTATCACCGCGTCTTATTACCCGTTCGGGTTATACGCACTTACGCTAATGTGTAATGGTACGGTGATTGTGAGATGAAATGGAGGACCTACAGTTTAACGTGGAATCCGAACCACGGTGGAGGCCTGGCATTCCACACATTCACAATTTGTGATTAATACATGCCTTGTCAAAGGTGAAGGAAGGGTTTGGCAATCAGATAAATCTGTGCTGGGACCGAGGATTGAACCCCAGACACCCAACACAAAATTCCGACACCTTACCCCTAGACCACCAAGTCACCCTATTAGTTCTACTGGGAGACCATGCGGCCCCTGAAGTGGGTAATATCCTAGTCATTTATAGCACATGACAAACATTTGTATATTTTGTATATATGTTATTAATTATTTTCTTAATAATATTTTAGAAAACATTCTAAAGTAGTTTAAAGTAAGGAGTTGTAGTAATTAAAGTTAAGACTTAGATAGGAAATTCAGGAATAGCTATAATAAAATATTTAGATTAATAATTTAATGAATTTGATAGTTTTAAAAATTGGTAGATGAATTGAGTGACTATAATATTCAAAAGATTGATTATATTTTGCTATTAATGAACAACAAAATGGTATATATTATATATATATATATATAAACAATTATTTTAATAAATTGATATGAAATCATCAACTGAATTAAAATATGGGTTGACGACAAGTCTAAAATACACATATAACATAGTAAAATATAAGTTACAAAACTTGGATACAATAAATTGATGACCAAAACAAAGTTTAAAGATCAACAGTGTTGTAAAATAGATTATAAAATCAGAATTAGTAAGTTAGAATCTCTCATTGAAGTTTAATAAATTAGTTAAGTGATCTTGTACAACGATTTAAGGAATATAATTATTTTAATTTTAAGGTTATGCATGAAATATAAGTCTTATCTTGTTCCAGTCTCATTACTCCTTGTGAAACTCAGCTATTAGAAGGATGCTGATTTATAAGTTTTCTTAATGTTTATAAGGAAAGGTGGTTGTGTATGTGTTGATGACACTTTTTTTTTTATATATAAAAACACAACTAAGGTATCCCTGGTGTTGATATCTAAGATACTGATTTTATTTAATAAAATAAAAAGATTTCTTCCAAACAAGGATAAAAATAAAATATTATTTAATATTATGAGTATGATTATTGGAATACACCAATAGCCTGCCTCTCTCCCAAATAATTTTATGACTTCGAAAGTAAAGTGCCACATCTGACATTGCATATGATAGGTGCAAGGATTATGTTTGTTTGTCAAGTAGGAACTTGTTGATTTTGGCCAGTTATGGAAAATAAGTAAAGTGTGCGTCTGTGAACTTACATGCATTGTTTAAACGTTTGTGTACACCATTTGCCCAACTAACACGGCAGAGGTCGTCGAAAGCGGTATCGATTTCCTCGGGCGCCTTGTTCCGAATGGCGGGTAACCCCTGGTAGTATCTGCAGCCTTGTATGGCGTGCTTGTTTCTAGGGTTGCTTCTTGGAGGCCACAGGGTCATGCGTGGTTTTGCATTTTTTTAAACTCAAGATGACATTAGGGAATCGTGAAGTTTTTTCATATGTTATTTTATTTTAATAAATTTTATAAAAAAAACACATTTTAAACAAAATTAGGTATAATCATAAACCAAATTAAAATCTTTCTAAAAACACTATTTGCCATTCTTAATTCATACGAATGATGAGACATTTAAAATTATACCTTATCATCTTGCTTTCTTAGGTTAAATAGTTCATTTCAAAATTCTGGCAACATAAAATTAAATACCATAACTATATAGTGTTTTTAATTAAATAATTTACATATTTCACAAACACGGATTACTATCCGTTCTGGCTACCAACACTTAACATCGATAATAGATAGGGTAGGGATGAGGAGGGTATACTTTAAAATAACTGTACCTCCATTTTTGTGAAGGAAGAGTGTGAAATAATAATACTACCACCCATAGTAAACCCGACTTTAGCTTGAACTCTGACCTTCCTTGTCACCAAACAAGACGAGAATGACGTTAAGGTCACGTGTCCACCAATTAGGTCTATCTTTACCTAAAATTGCCTTAGGGAGCCCTTCCATGATCATTATTATTGCAACAATATATTGTATTAATAATATCGATTAGTAGTCTTACTATCCACTTTGCTGGCCGCATGGACTAGGGCGCTCTCGCAGTAGACTAGACTGTCGATGACTGGGAGATCAAGGATCGAATCTCGGTCTGATGTACTGTGGGTGGTTTTAAAAAAAAAATTCCCCCGTTTCCTCAACGCTAATGATGGTACACTTCCTATAAATATAACCTGTCCTATCCCTAAACCATTAACGTAATTAATATATGACCATACAGCCCAAACGGGTAGTAAGATATGGTACTAAAAAATAAAATCCCTCTCTCTAAACGTCTGAATGTGATTTTGCAATATTTTCAATGTACTCCCTTAATTCACAGAAACAGTAGCAAACATTTCATGTTAACCTTATATTTAAGTTTATAGGAACAACAAATAGCTAACATTTCATGTTACCCTTATATGTAAGTTGATAGGAACAACAAATAACAAACATTTCATGTTACCCTTACATTGACGTTGATAAGAACTACAAATAGCAAACATTTCATGTTACCCTTATATTGACGTTGACATAAGCAACACGTATCAAACATTTCATGCTACCCTTATATTGACGTTGACAGGAGCGACAAGTAGTAAACACGTTATGTCACTGTAATATTGACGTTGACAGGAACAACAAGTAGCAAACATGTTATGTTAGAACATGTCATGCGGTCCTTATATGGACGTTGATACCAGCAACATGGAACAAACATGTTAGGTTACTGTAATGTTGACGTTGACAGGAGCAACAAGTAGCAAACATTTAATGTTACCCTTATATTGACGTTGACAGGAGCAACAAGTAGTAAACATATTATGTTACTGTAATATTGATTTTGACAGTAGCAACAAGTAACAAACATGTTATGTTACAAAAGGTCATGTTGCCCTTATATTAACTCTGATAGCAGCAACAAGTAGCAAACATGCTATGTTACAAAATGTCATGTTGCCCTAATATTGGCGTTGATAGCAGCAACAAGTAGCAAACACGCTATGCTAGCTTTTTGCTGGTGTAGTTTCAATAAAATTAAATTTCTAATGGTTCCCCGTTATATAAACTAATTACTCACTACAACCCTTACATTATGAATAACATTGCAATGAATGGCCTATTGAACAATAATATTGATCATGTAAGTAACCATTTAGTGTTATGTCTTGATTCAAGCTGCAATATTTAAAAAATTATATTCTAGATTAGTAAAAGAAATATTTCGAGTAGACAGTATATTTTTATTAATTTATACTCTCTTACTGACTAATATGATTAAGTAAACAATTAAATATACTAAAATTGGAATAATCATGGTAATTATTAATATATCTAATTATATTTAATTACTAGTTGCAGAGTTAAATAATATTAAGAGCCCATCCGACCCCTTGGCCAAGTCCGTAGCGTGTTTGTATACTGAGCTAAGGGTCCCGGGTTCGATTCTTAGCATAACCGAAAAATGTATCATTGGTGAAATATGACTTTCCCGTTCCACAGAGTTTGATGAATTAAGAGCCAGGATCTGGATGTTGTGTCCGTTCTAGTTCTAAGTAAGTTTAATATTGTATTCTGAAAATTGAAAAATGACGCCTAGACACAGGAATCAAACCCAGGACCGAACCCGATTCCCGTGTCTTAGGTGTCATTTTTCACTTTTCAGAATATGATATCTAGATGCGAGTAAATCCTCACTAAAAACAAATATAATAGCTTTGGCTATTTTATTCATATAATTATTGTGCTGATATAATCATTCGGCTCAGAAAGTGCACGCTAAATAACTCAAATAATTTTTTTTTAAATTAAGAGCTAGTTTTACCCCACAGATAGTGCGTAACTTAGGTATGTGATATAGCTCGAACCAGAAGTCTCACTTTTATGCGGTTGCTTTGACTCTTCATTGGGAACCAGTCTAACCAACTCAATACATTTTTAAAAATTCAACCACATTTTAAACGATTATTTTTAATTTAAAAAACTATTTAACGCATCACAATTTTGTTGTTAAATAAATAATACGAAAATCCATACTTCTCTGTGATTTCTGGTTCGAGCGTAAATCGTATAGGCCTATATAATACCCTCGGTTAATCGGCCGTGGGATAGGATCTTAATATACATACTTCAATTTTCTTACGAATAAACATATCTGACAACTATAAACATCTACTAGATTTTCTTTCACGCAGTAACTGTTGAAGTCATATGAAGATATAATGCTGTCACTTTTGATATTATCAATACCTATAAAATAACACTAATACTTTAGTAAAATATGTTTAATGTGCACAGAAAAAGTATATGTTTGTGTTTTTGTTTAAAGATTCTCCAAATGCACTTTCATAAGAAATCAAAGTTTACTTGAGGGCCACCACTAATAATTTCATTCTTAAATAAATACAAGACATAGCCACAAAATTATTTACAAACAAGAATTATTTTGAGTTTGAATAACTACTTCAACTTAATTTATTTTATATTGGTATTGGATTTGGGTGGTTACTTTAAGAATCCACATACAGTCATATAGGGGTATGCAAAGCTTTGTAAACTTCAACTTCACTTCATATATTCATTTGCCTCGACTTTAATTCGAAAGTGAGATTTCAAATACAACAATTTCAAAGCTTTATATATATATTCAAATTAAAAACACATTTTTTTTCCATTTTCATCTGTTATTTCCATCACAAATTACTGTTCACATAAAAAAAGTCTAAAATAATAAATTTAAATATTACGATGGTAGCTTAATTTATCATTTTAAGACAAAATATATTAATTATGTATGAAATACAAAATTTTTAAATTATATTTAATATGTAAATTTTCATAGTTATCAAAACTATCATATATTTATCCAACATTAAACTTTTTTTTTTAAATGTTCAAACTTCGATTCGGCCTTGGGAATATATCATATTATTATATTCGACTTTGGTTCGAAATGAAAAAGTGGACTCCACACACACACACACACACACACACACCTACATAAATATATTATAAAGCGTACCAGTAGTTAGATTTTTTTGAATTTTCGTCGACATCGGTGATCTTGGGGTAAAGTGCTCACTTCAGGATTCGATGTTCTTGCATTCAAACCCAAGCGGGGTCAACGGATTATTCTTGATCGATGAAAATCTGTGGAGGTAAAGTAAAGCCGTTGGTCTCATGTAGATTGTGGCATGTAAGAGAACCCTGGAATGTATGTGAAAATACCTTTAGCAGCAAAATTGGTTTGTTCCTTCGTTTGTTAATAGAAACTCTCGTATGTTGATATAATGAGTTGGTTAAGAAACTGCACGTAAAATGTCTCCAATATATTTAAATGTAAAATAATAAATCTAGAAATGTCAAATAGATATTTAGAAATATTACTCTCTACAATATCTTGTGTTGAAACTCTAATAAAATCCGATCACCATATCTACATATTACTTAATTATTTTGGTATTTAATCAAATATGCTTAAATTTAAAAAATGTGGCAATTTCCCCCAGTTTATCTGAAATAAGTACTTATTAAAGAAAATCAAAAATAACGCCATTTATTTTTTTGCACGCAGCTTACAATTCGTTCCTCTCCAGAGCTTATTTCTCCTCGCCTCAACTCCACGTGTTTTGTGTTTTTGGGTCATGGCGTGGTCGAGATTAGTTTGCTTACATCACCTCCTTCCTAGTCCCTTCATCAGAACGTAGTGTTTCTCGACGCCTTAGGGACAGGCGTGACAAACCAATGAGAAAAGTTGTTCTATTTTAATCTTACTTTTTCGAGCCTTTGGCTGTTTTTAAATCTCATAGTATCTTGTGGGATTCTACTGGGCCTCGCTTGGCAATCCTTTTGGCTCCTTAACTGGCTATATTCTTGGCAACTATCTGGCCTAGGTTCAATCCCAGGTGGAGTCTAGACCAAGTTATTTTTATTGACGCATTACATTTAAATATCTCCTCATAGGTTTGGTTTTACTACTATATTAACTCAATTTAGCAAAAGCTCTCCAGAGTTAAATATAAAAATATTACATATTATTTTCCAGTAGCTTTCTTTAAATAGTAAATTATTGCAGGAGAGATTTTTTTTAAACTATTGGATATTAAAGGGCAGTTTCAACAAAATGAACCGACGTTTGCGTGAGGAAGGAATAAGAAACCTATAGTGACAAATCATATATAATAAGAAGTTAAAAACATCAGTTTATCCGACTGAGATTTGAACCTTTATGACCCCGTTACAAGTGATCTATTCTATTGCGAGACTGATTCTGAACTCCGTGTGACCATAAAAAAAAAGAAACGAAAAAGATGCTGAAAAATAAATATAAAGACATAGTTAAGGAGACAAAGTCTGAGGGGGGTAAACGTGACAAGAAGAGGAAATCACAAAGAGAGAAGTATGACAAAAGATACATGAGGAATGGACTAAAGTGAACTAAATTTGGAGAGGATATATATATAAAGACGTGGCTCGTGGAAGATTGTACGAAAGATATAAAACTGAGAAAATGACCGGGGAGAACATAAGGAGAAGTAAGATAGGACAAAAGAAACGGTGACCTCATTTTTAGTTCGAAATACACTACTAACCACGGGAGATTGAAATGAGTAGCTCACTTTTTCTCAGAGAAAAGAAAAAATAAATGGTACGGCGCACCGCACAGACTTTCTCTCTCTTTCTATAAACTCGTAAGATTTCTGAACGGAAT